>LPNX010215121.1:0-34582 GCA_001517045.1 Pseudotsuga menziesii | reverse complement strand
CCACCATCATAATAATCTTAACTTCAAAAGATATCTGGTTAAATATTACTTACTAGTTCAACACATTAATAGCATTGCCACCATCACAATAATTTTAACTTCAAAATATATGTGGTTAAATAACTTACTGGCTCATGACAATAATTATCACATGTATATAATGTTTATGGTTTATTAACCACCATTCATTAATGATAAACTTTATGAATGTTTTAGCTACTCTTGAACATCAAAATTTGTATCATGATTGTGTATAAAGTCTTAATATATGTGTTTAAGTAACATGGTCCAAATCTCATTCATTGTGTACTTAAAGAGAGAGTAATTATGTTAGAAAGACAATATTTTACAAAGCATTAACTTAGGTCAACTTGCATAAATAAAAACACAGAACATATAAAGGTAAGAGAATGACACCCATATACATGGTTCACCCCAACCAGGGGCTACATCCACAAATAATTGTTAATCTCTTTATTATTTTATCCATCAAAGAGGGTTACAAATCTGTTGTGCAATCATTGCAATTCATTGTCTTTTTCTTCAAAGACTATTTACAACAGACTGAGACTAAGTCTTTATTATGATACATCAAGAATATAGAACTCGTATATGTAATTGCGGTCTAATATAATTTAACTCATTTCTATTAAGGATTTACCCTTTCCTCACCCAGTCCACGTGTAATGCACCCACTCTATTTATTAGTAACACAAAAAGGTATTTAGAGCACATCCTGATGAATATGATTGTCATCGATGACATACATTAATGAAAAAGATCAAATTAGGACATGGCAGACATGACTTGGTGATATGGAAAGTTGGAGGACAAGCAATTGAAGAAGATGACATGGAAAGAAAATGACCCATTCTATGGTCATTTGTGACTTAATGAGGTCATGGACTCTTGAAGATGGCCCTAGGGCTTGGCAAAGACATGGTACCCACATACATTGTGCATAAGGACTTGGAGAAGGCAAGCAAGGATAATAAGGTGACATGGAAACCAAAGGTCAAGCAAGAAAGCATGACAAAGATGAGAGGACATGACAAAACAAGCAAGAAATGACTAGCATTGATGGCTTGAAGGACAAGATGGACAAGGAAAATGAAGGACATGGAATTGACAAGGGTATGGAATACAATGGAAAATGTGGCAAAGATGATAATATAGACTTAAGAAGAACATAACTTGATGAAAAAGTATGACAAGGCATAGACAATAACTTAGAAAGCATTCCCTTATGGTCTAACCCCAACAAAAATAAGGATGTTGTACATCCATTAATCCAAGGAGAGTAAAGGTATCAAAGCCTTAAAGCATTGAATAAATAAAATTCTAATTCAATTAAAAAATAATAATAAGTTGTTTATTGTTACAAGTCGACTAGAAAAATAAAATTAAAATCTAAGATAGGTCGGCTCCAAATTATAGACAAAAACTAGTATAAATACCCAGTCCACTTCATTCAAAAAAGAATAAAAAAAGTGCTCTGAAGTAGCGAGCTATTTGAGGAATTTCAGATCCATTGAAGAGCATGTATACTGAGGAATTTTGGATCTGTTGAAGAGCAGGTAAACTCAGGCAGTTGCAGGAGGAGCAATTTTGCAGCTCTGTGATTTTCGGATGGATGCACTGAGGTAACAACAATTTGATATTATAATCTTTATCTCTGATTTTTTCAGGTCTATATTTACTGAGTAAATTCAGGAGTGACATGAAGTTACAGTTGATGATGATTTAACATAAACAATCTGAACAAAATTTGAAGATAATGCCCCAGAGCACAACATGAAGATATTGTTTTCTGGGTTTTACCAAGATAGTGACAAAGACATACATGTAGATGAATTTGTTGTGGACGGTATGAGGATAATAATAAAGTGCTAGTGATGGACATGACATCAGAATGGCGATAGGGCAGCAAAAAAAATGATGATTTTGACAAAGACATGCTTGGAGATGTGGCTATGAACATAATGATGATAAAAACAAATACTGATGATATGCATGGACATAAAGACGATGGACATAATTGATGAAGACATGGTGACTATGTGGATAGAATGCTGATGTGGATAATCTTGGACCAAATTGAAACGTGCAATGATGTAATTGATAAAATGTAATGTGACTAATGTGTGTATTAATACAAGCAGGGACTTGTACATATTTTCTTAGTTGGATCTAAAAAAATACAAAGCTGAGTCTTGGAATAGAAGTAGGTGCTTCTGATTCAGTAAGTGTTCAATTACCTCATGGTTGTAGCTAATTGAACAATTATAAAAGATTACAAAACTATATCTTGTGTCTCTTGCATGGTGTTGTTGATAATGTGTTTTATTTGATGAATGACATATGGTAAATTGTTTATTGAAGAATAGTCTATTAATGAATATGATATTGAAGTAAATGTGAAATGATGATATAATATTTAGAGTTTGAAGAAGTTGAAATTGGAATAAGTGTAAGCTAAGTAACTCACCCACCCTCTCTCAGTGAGCCCTCGTTTCTAACAATTGGTATCAGATCCGACCTTCAACATAAGCCTAACAAGCTTGAAGGGATTTAGGGACACAATATGGAAGGATCAACAAAGCTCATTGACCATGAAGTTCTAGTCTTGGAGAAACCAGATTATTTTGGATGGAGAAGTAAATGAAAGCTTACTTGAAGCAATTCGGTGTTTGGGAAATATTGGTTAACCCACCTAACCATCCCAGAAAGAAGACAAAGGCATCATTAGAGAAAGACAATAAAGTTGCATTGAATTTTTTTATGGATGGACTCTCAAGCCCTATCAAAGAAAGCATTGGAAAGTACACTTCAGCCAAGGATCTCTGGTTCAACTTGGAAGAAGAATGCCAAAGGAGGAGTTAAGACATAGAAAAGGAAACAAAAGGCAAGGATGAAAAGCATGTACAAGCTTAAGATACAAGTGAAGGTAAGCACTCTTCAATAGATGAAAATTCAGAATGTAATGATGATGGACTTATACTTACGAAAGATGAATACAAAATATTGTTGAAAACTAATAATGCATTTACAAGCACATTGTTGGATATTGATCTTAAATTCAATCCAAGACTCAAGAAGAAAATTTTGAGGTCATTTTAAAAATACAAAGAGGAGACAAAAGCTTTGTTCATGAGAATGAAAATTAAGAACAAAGGTTTGGAAGATGAGCTAGAAGACCAAAAGAATGAAATTGGAATATTGAATTCTAATTTAGCAAGAGAAGAAGAGAAGATTGATAACATCCCTACAGAGCTTGAAGAGATAAGAAGAGTTAATGTTGGATTGAAGACTCGGCTGGAAGAAGCCAATAGAATAGAATATGTTTTGAAGTTTTAGCTGGAAGAAAATGAAAAGAAAAATCAGAAGCTTGAAATGGAAATCGTTGGTCTTAACAAGAAATTTGAGAAGTCAAAAGCTGAAGTAATGTTCAATGAAAGTTTAGTAATATTGGATGAAATTCTAAAGTGTCAAAGGTCTCCATTTGAAACATCTAGCCTTGGGTACAAAAAGGTAGATGACAAAATTGGAGAAGTCAAGTGGTCCACCAAGACTCCTGAAGTTGTATCCACATCTCTCAAAGAAGAGAGCAAAGCTCCAAATGCACCTGCACAAGACAACAAAAGTTTTGAAAGATAAAGTATTAATCAAGAAACTAGGACCAGTCTTCAAAGAAAGATAAGAACAAAAGAATATCCAAGATGGAAACAAATTCCCATGTATGAAAATAGATTTAATGATTATTGTTATTCTTGTAATGATTTTGGTCACAGTGCAATGGATTGTACATTCCAAGGAAGAAAACATATTGGAAGTCGAAGTGGTCAAACGAGATGTTGGGCATGTGATCGAATTGGACATGTGGCTGCCAATTGTCACACATTGAGATGCTTCACTTGTGGTGGTGTTGGCCATAAAGCCCAAGTTTGCACAAGTTCAAGAAGACAATTCATGAGAAGTTTCTCATACTCATCAACAAGAAAAGTCAATGATTCTTGGAAAAAGAATGACACAAGCAGATCTAAAGACCAAAGAACAAATGACCAAGGCCAAGTACAGTCTAAGGTATGGGTAAGGAAGAAAATTCTTCTAGATCTAAATGAATTGGATGATAAGTGCACAAGTGGAGGTGGCTACCATATGGCAAGCCGAGACTGGGGTCTCTCAAATATTTCAATACACCTTGAGTTTATTATGGATGATGAACTCAAGGAGAGTTGATGTCTACTCCAAGAAGAAATCAGGTCCAAGGATCGTGGGATACTTGTTGTTGGATATGATTGTATGACTTGTATCAATTTGAAGTGTTCTGAACAAAGGAATCTAAGACAAAGGGATTATGCAAACATCAAGACACATAATATTCTAACCTTGGTATATGTACAATGGGTAAATGTTCTCACCAAAGTGATTTATGTAATTGAAGGAGAAGAAAAGAAATAGTACAAGAAGGATGTTCTCAACAACCATGTGTGAGATAAATCTGAAAGATCTGAAACATCCTGAGATAAACAACCTTGTAGATGATGATTATAATTTTTTATTGCAGAAGTCATCATTGCAGAATTTGAAAACGAAGAGGTGTGAAGTGTAGTATGAAAAACTTACTAATACCAAGTAAGGACAACTTAGGTCAGACTTGAGCAAAATTTGCTAAGTATACTAATTACTCTTTGAAGTTATGACCTGAATACAAGTATGACATCATTATTAGAAGTAATTTTTATATTTTCTTTTGTTTTTTAAAGTTATTAGCTGAAAGGAAGCTTTGAGCAAGCACTCAAAATAGTACATTCAAACATCAGCATAAGATAGTGAATGAAGAACCAGGTTGGAAGGTTAAACAAACTCGAAATTTGGTGATGGATGAGGACACTATTTGCATTAAAATAATATGGTGAATTCCAGTATTGTAAGAGTGCAAAAATGAGAAATAAGTCAAGAAAATGATCTACAACATTTATTGAACTCGGAATATAAATATGTAAACATGAAGCATTCACTAGGAAAATTAAATTCTTGATCTTGAAGCAAGCAATTTAGGTGACAAATACAACAGTACTTGATAAAGGGAGCAAGAATACCCAATAATGGAAAAGATTGATGTTGATAGGGGGAGCTTGAGAAACCTAAAACAACCGCAGGAGTGTATTCAACCTGATTTGAAGTCTTGAGAAAGATTGGCATTAATGAGCAAAAGAAGTAATTGTCAAATAAAAATTGAGTTGGATCCAAGTTGGTTGATGTTGGAAAGTGAAGCATCCACAGAGTATATATGAAAGGGGCCCGTGTCTATATAGACAATTATAAAAAATTTAAAGATGGAAAATGATGGAATATCAAACTCAGCAAATGATCTTGTGATGTATTCAAAGCTAAAAAAACTGGGTATTTTGAAGCCTGTAATGGCTACTTGACCCAGCTTTGTCATTAACGTCAAAGGGGGAGAGAAATTGTAGTTTCCATCAATGACAAAGGGGGATATTGATGAATATGATTATCATTGATGGCGATACATTAATGACAAAGATAAAATTAGGACATGGCTGACATGACTTGGCGATTTGGCAAGTTGGAGGACACGCAATTGAAGAAGATGACATGGAAAGCAAACGACCCATTTTGTGGTCATTTGTGACTTAATGAGGTCATGGACTCTTGAAGATGGCCCTATGGCCTAGAAAAGATGTGGTACCCACATACATTGCGCATAAGGACTTGGAGAAGGAAATCAAGCATAATAAGGTGACATGGAAATCAAAGGTCAAGCAAGCAAGCATGACAAAGATGAGAGGGCATGGAAAAACAAGCAATAAATCACTAGCATTGATGGCTCAAAGGACAAGATGGACAAGAAAAATTAAGGACATAACATTGACAAGGATATGGAAGACAATGTAAAATATGGTAAAGATGACGATATAGACTTGAAAAGAACATAACTTGATGACAAAGTATGACAAGGAATATATAAGAACTTAGAAAGCATTCCTTTCTTGTCTAACCCCATTAAAACTAAGGATGGTGTACATCCATGAAGCCAAGGAGAGTAAAGGTATCAAAGCCTTAAAGCATCGAATAAATAAAATTTAAATTCAAATAAAAACAAAATAATAAATTGTTTATTGTTACAAATCGGCTCCAAAAATAAAATTAGAAATTGAGATAGGTCGGCTCCAAATTATATGCAAAAACCAGTATAAATACCCAATCCACTTCATTCAAAAAAGAATCGAAAAAGTGCTCTGAAATAGCGAGTTGTTTGAGGAATTTCGGATCTGTTTAATAGCAGGTATACTGAGGCATTTTGGATATGTTGAAGAGCAGGTAAACTAAGGCAGCCGTAGGCAAGTGGTGGAAAATTCAGTGGAATAAGGAGCTTTGAATTTCAGGTCTCTGAGGCAGCCACAGGAGGAGCAATTTTGCAGCTCTGTGATTTCCAGATGGGTGCACTGAAGTAGCAGCAGTTTGATCTTATAATATTTATCTCTGGTTTTTTTTCAACTCTATATTTACAGATCAAATTCAGGAGTGACATGAAGCTACAGTTGTTGATGATGATAACATAAATGGTCTAAACATAATTTGAATATGATGCCCTAGTGTACATCATGAATATATTGTTTTCTGGGTTTCACCAAGATAGTGACAAAGACATACATGTAGATGAATTTGTTGTGGACAGTATCAGGATAATCATAAAGTGCTAGTGATGGACATGACAACAGAATGACGTTAGGGAAACAAACAGAATGATGATTTTGACAAATACATGCTTGGAGATGTGGCTATGAACATAATGATAATAAAAACAAATACTGATGATATGGATGAACATAAATATGATGGACATAATTGATGAAGACATGGTGACTATGTGGATAGAATGTTGATGTGGATAATCTTGGACTAGACCGATAAAATGTATTGTGACTAATGTGTGTATTAATACAAGCGGGATCTTGTACATATTTTGTTAGTTGGATATAAGAAAATACCAAGCTGAGTCTTGGAATAGAAGTAGGTGCTTGTGATTCAATAAGTGTTGAATTAACTCACGGTTGTAGCCTGTTGAACAATTATAAAAGATTACAAAATTATATCTTGTGTCTCTTGCATGGTGTTTTTGAGAATGTGTTTTATTTGATAAATGACATATATTAAATTGTTTATTGAAGCATAGTCTATTGATGAATATGACATTGAAGTAAATGTGAAGTGATGAAATAATATTTAGAGTTTGAAGAAGTTGAAATTGGAATAAGTGTAAGCTCGTTGATTCACCCCCACCCTCTCAGTGAGCCATTGTGTCTAACATATCCTTCATTCACTAAAGAGAACGATGAAGACTATACAAGGGAAGACTGTATCAAAGAGTGTCTCTTATTCTTACTAATCATACCAACACATATGTATATATATAGGCATAATAACCTGTAAAGGCCACACCCTTTCTCTTTAGAGAAAAAGTTGTTTCACAAAATGTCAACACTACTAACTAGGTTGCTGTCTTTTAATTATCTGATGATAAATACATGAAGGGATCACCTCCACAGATAGAAGAAATTCTTTTAATATAAAAAGGTACATACTTATAAATGTACACGGGTTTCCTATCCTCAATTTACACCAGATACAAATCTTGGGAGGATCTTGATCTGTACAAAGGTCATATTTTCTTTTAAAGCATGGAAACTAAACAAAATGTATGCCCTTCTTACACAATACACATCGCTAAGAAAAATAAATAAAATATTAAGCAAAAGGATAGGTTTGTCTCTCTAGGGAAATTTATATGTGTTGGAGTTTAACCAACCACAATAACGGTTAACCACAAAGCCACATATTGACTTCTCCCACCAAAAGGTATCAATACAAATCAATTTATATATGGGGAATCCAAACAATGAATAAGGACTCAGTAGCAACGTTTATCATTGGAAAAGATTCACATTTTATACTCAAGTTAGAGAAAAGGGTAACTAAGCTTCCCCAAAAGAGACTATAACACATTTGTAAAAATGATCAATGTGTCATTGAAAGGAAGAGCACATACCTATAATGAGAGTCACCATTCATGGATTAATCTCCTTGTTCATTTTTACTGCTAGTACCCTTTATTGGAATCATCCCAGTCCAGTGTCAACCACCATCCTAGAGGAAAGTAGAGTGAACTTCCCCCCATTTGGAATTCACTTGAACAGATAATCAATCATTTCTTTGAGGTCGATGAGCAGGATATAAGTCTTTATTTATACATCAATAATATATAACTCGCATATGTAATTGCGGTCTAATATAATTTAACTCGAATTTATTAAGTCTTTACCCTTTCCTCACCTAATCTATTCGTAATATGCCCACTCTATTTATTAGTAACACAAAAAGGTATTTAGAGTACATCCTTCATTCACTAAAGAGAATTGTGAAGACTGTACAACAAAATACTGTATCAAAGAGCGTCGCTTATTCCTACTAATCATACCAACACCTACTTATATATATAGACATAATAGCCTCCAAAGGCCATGCACCTTGTCTTTACAGAAAAAGTCATTATTTCACAATATGATAACACTACTAAAAAGGTTGTTGTTTTTTAATTATATAAGCAGAAATGCATGAAGGGATCACCCCCACGGACATAAGAAATTATTTTAATATAAAAAGGTACATACTTATAAATGTACACTGGTTGTCTATCCTCAATTTACACCATATACAAATCTAGGGAGGGTCTCGATCTGTACAAAGGTCATATTTTATTTTAAAAGCATGGAAACTAAACAAAAAGTATGCCCTTCTTACACAATACACATCACTCAGATAAATAAATAAAATATTAAGCAAAAGGATAAGTTTGGCTCCACCAAAAGGTATCAATACAAAGTGATTTATATATGGGGAATCCAAACAATGACTAAGGACTCAGTAGCAATGTTTATCATTGGAAAATATTCACATTGTATACTCAAGGTAGAGCTAAGTAGACTCTTCCCCAAAAGAGACTATAACACATTTCTAACAAGGATTAATGTGTCATTGGAAGGAAAAGCACATATCTGTAATGAGAGTCATGTTCATGGATTAATCTCCTTCAATCATTTTTACTTCTAGTACCCTTTATTAGCGTCATCCCTTTCCAATCTCAACCACCATCCCATAGGAAAGTAGAATGAACTCCTCCCCATTTGGCATTTTGAACATATGATCAGTAGTTTCTTTGAGGTCAATGAGAAGGATATTCACGTCTTGGGTTTATTTGTCCAGTTTCTAATCTACTAGTTGTCTTAATGATCATCTCTTATTTTCAGATGATATATGGAGATGGCTCCTTTCCCTGAGTTTACCCACATTTTGTCCTCCTCCCAAACAGTGCTTAGAGCAGTCTCCTTCTCACCCAAAAATTGGTTCTTCCACCTCCTCGTTTGCCTCTAATCTCCTTCCCCTCGGATGGTAACCACTCTCCCTCTTAGGTGCATGGTACACTCATTATACGCTCTCCCTCAACTTGGAGCATTTCAGTTATCCTGTAATTGTTCCATAGGATTATCCCTAATCAAATTAGTAAATGATTTGATATATATAGAGTTATTAATTATGGTCATATTATAATGCCATGATCCATTCAAATGGCCTAAGATCACCATATATTTAATTGGTATTCACCAATTGCATAGTTATATAATAGCATTCTCTTACTTTTTTAATTTAAGGTGGCTATGTCATAGTCCTAGAGAACAATTGGCTTATTTTTATTTAAAAGCTTCTAGCTATATTTTTTTCTAGGCATCCTTGCCAAAATAAGGCTATAAATAATATATTACTTAACTTACTTAAGGTAATGTGATAATATCTACATAGCTTTAGGATGTTGCATAATATATATTATTAATAATATATTTAATATTTTTATGTTTTTTACATTTATATTATAAAATTTTTAAGGTAATGCAATAATACCTAGTGTGCTTTAAAATGTTATATAATATATACTATTATTAATATATTTGGTATTTTAATTTTTTTTACAATTATATTATAAAAGTTTATAATCTTAGCTGATACCTCTCATTTATAATTCACTTTAAAATTATTTTTACTTAAAGTTGAAATTATATATATATAATTTGAAATTATAAATTTTATTTATCTTAAAATTTTTATTAATAAATATAAATATAGAAAAATAATATGAAAAAAAAACTTTATTTATATTAATAAATACAATTACCGAAAGATAATACGATAAAAATAATAATAAACTTTATTTATGTGGATGAATATATGATAAACAAAAATAAATTATTACTCCAACGCTAATCCTTTTGAAAGCTGTAAGGAAAAAATAACGGTACGGGGAAAGTATTTTGTTGTAGACTTTTGTAATGATGTCTAAATGAAATGTGTATAGGATGACGAGAGCTTGGGTATTTCATTTGGTGTCAAAATGTTATTTATGCTTTTTAATATTATTGTGATAAATATATATATTTAATTTAAAGTAAATTATATGTTTTTGATAAATTATAATGTAAAATATATAGTTTATTTTTGTTTATCATATAGTTATTATAAAATTTTAAGGTAAATTAAGTTTATTATTATTTTTTATATAATTGAATAATTTGTTATATATATATAACAAAATATTATGAATTTAAAGGTTTGACAATTTATAAAAAAAATTATTATAATTTTGAATTATTTTACTTAAAATATAGTTAGAAATTTAAAAGTGTAATGAAGATAGCAAATACCTAAAATTACACGTCGAAAATTTCAAAGTATAATAAAGGTAGCAAATACATGAAATTACAGGTTGAAGCATAGAGACCTATCTATTTGCAAAAAAAAAATCAAGTTGAAGAATATTACGCTAAATACAAGATTTGCTCAAAATTGTATAAAATGTTATTAAGGAGTGAATTTGCTCATATTTGTGAATCAACCCATTTCTCCACAGAAGCGATTGGAACCACGATTGCTAGAGCCGCTGCAACATGAGGGGCAACAATTTCAAATATTAAAAGAATAATCTTTAATAGTGAAGACTTTTTTTTTATTACAGAGGATATTTTTTTTTCCAAAAAAAAAAACATAATTAATTGAAGTATATGTAAAAGTAGTACAAAGGCCAAAAAGATCCGCATAAAAACAGGTTGAAACCAGAAAAGGAAAAAAACCATAATCTAGGGTACAAAAAAAAACCCAAATAGAAAGAGCCATGACAGAGCCAAAACCGACTCCAGAGCCTAAATTCCATGGGCTAAGACCAGGGACATTCATAAAGGTTCATAACAACATCATAAATAGTCAACCAAACCAAAACAGAAATACCAGAACTTAGAATAAAATGGTAAGAGCACTTACTTCCGAAGAAAGAGAACCATTGGACCAGAACTCGAAGCAATAGAAGCCACCGAGCACCATAAGAGCCTTCTTAGAAAACAAGTATGCTTGCACATTATGCTCCCTGGAGACATGTAAGAAGGAGATGTTTTGGAAATAGTTTATCGAAAACCTGGTATTCTTCGGCCAAGCCGAGAGGAGAAGAATATTTATCCCATGAGCTTTTGTGTCTGAGTTGATGATAATCCGCCAATCACCAAAAAACTAGATGTTGTCCAAACCAAGACTACAAGAAAACTGTAAAATAATCTAAAGGGAGAGGACCTCACCCTTGGTGTTGGAACCAAGGCTGCAACGTATCCAAAGCTTATAAAACTTGTCCTTATCCAACATAGAATAGCACCATCCCCACAAAACCTAGAGTCTTGTTGTGAGGACCCATAAAAAAACCCATCATGCCATTGGAGGGAACAAGCCTCGAAAACTCTAGTTATTTTTGTCATCCAACCAATATCTTCCATGGTACAAAATTCATAGAAAGCAGCCAGACCTCTGAAACATATGGAGATAACATCTAGGGAAGCATTTTCAAATATCATTTTATTCTTGCCTTTCCATAATTCCCACAAAATGAAACAAGGCAAGGACTGCCAAGAAGGAGCCTTGAACTTCCATGAGAGGAAGCATTCAGATAGGGATTCTCGACCAACAAAAAGAGCATTTTAAAATGTGCACCACATTCTCCCAGAATAATGTAGAGAATATGCAGGAGACAAATAAATGAAAAATTGATTCTTTATCCATACCACACATGACACAAAGGTTTGGACCGAGCATACCTCTCTTCAAGAAATTGTCCCATGATAACATGCGGTTTTCCAACGCAATCCAACAGAAGATGATAATTCTATATGGAGCTTGCCAAGACCATAATGAGTTCCACCACTGATGTATACAAATAATATCTTCAGTTAACAGTTGATAAGTTAATTTTGTTGTAATCTCTCAAGAATATTTATTAGAAGACCATTTTAGAGAATCAGAGCTTTCATCCTAGACAATTGAGCCCTTCTGGAGGCCTATAATATAATATGACCATTCAATCCCCAATCTACCATAGAGTCCATTTGTGAAGTAGTTATCCACCCATGAGGAGAAACATCACTAGTCGGCGACTTAGAGATATGATTAATTGTATAGAATCCCTTATTATGAAGGAATAATAATAATACAGTTGATAACAAGAAATTTAAAGCCCCCCCAATAATAGGGTCTTCCCCTACACGAATAGCTCTACCATTTCTAGTGACCTAGGCAAGCTAAGGCCCATAAACACCAAAAGCCTCCAAAAGACTAGTCCATAAATTAGATACGCCTTTTTGTGGTTTCTTCTTACAATGAATCCATTGAGCCAAATAACTTATTAAAATATTTAACTTGGATTACTCTAGTCCACAGACTACCACCAGAAATTTCCAGCCAAAGACTCCTAACCCTTAAAGCTAGGGAGAATATAAACATATTTTTCAAATCCCATCCACCCTTTTCAATTGGGCTTGCAATAACATCCCATTTAACTAAGTGAAATTTTGACTTCTCTTGATTACCTCACCAAATAAAATTCATTATATTTTTTTAATTTCATTTAAAATTGATCTCAGTATTTTTCTCAAAGAGAACCAAGCTAAGTTTACTAAAACATATTTTGTCAAGATCATCCGCCCTCTGAGGGATAACCAATGTGAACGCCAATGCTTTATTATTTTTTCAAATCTTTTCAATAACCAAAGCCAATCTCCAACTTTGTATCTATTTGATTTGATAAAGTACCCAAGATATTTGGTTCCTTCAAATAGGGAATGAACATGCACCTCGAAGAGGGCACTAATCTCAACCCTTTCAATCAAACCTACATCATGCTATAAAAGAATATATTATTGTATGTTTATGGACAAACCCGAGACTTTACAGAAGTTCATAATAAGATCATGATAAAAACACCATTCAGTGGTAGATCCCAAACAAAGATCAGAATATCATCTACAAACAGAAGGCGAGAAATAGATAGGTTGTTGCTGAAATTTATACCATTTATACTACCTTCAAATTTTGCTTTGCTAATCAACTTGCTAAGCTCGTCAATTACTAAAATGAAGAGTAAAGGAAAGAGGGGGCATCCCTGTCAAATCCTTCTAGAGGCTGCAAAAAAGTCCATGGGGCAACCGTTTACAAGAACAGCATAAGAAACAAATGAAACACACCCCATTATCCATTTCATAACTCTGAAGAGAAGACCAATTTGTATTAAGATCAGCCTGAGGAAACCCCACTAAACGTTGTCATAAGCTCTGTTTAAATCCAACTGTAGGGAAAAGGCTTCCAGATTTCTATTCTTTATGTTGTGGAAAGCTTCTTAGGCCACACCAATGGCTTCCAAAATATGCCTTTTCTCAAAAAAATCAAATTGTTTAGCAGTGATGCATTTGGACAGATAGGTTTTAGTCTATTAGCAATGGTTTTGAAATAATTTTATAAACAAAATTACAAAGTGAGATGTGACAAAAATCCCTCAGGTCCTTAGGTGAATATTTTTTGGGGATCAGAGCTAAAAAGGTGGAGGTTATTGCTCTAGAGATCACACCCCTTATTCTATATTCTTCCACTACACTAAGCAAATATGGACCCATCAAATCAAAGCATTCCATAAAAAATTCCATGGTCCAACCACTAGGGCCAGGGATTTTTGAATGTGTTGAGGAATTTACGGCTTCTTTTAGATTTGGCATCAGAATAGGAAGGAAAATCTCATCGCGCTCAACTGCAAAAACGAATCTGGGAAATTATTTTATCACTTTAATTTGATCTCTTGCTGAAATGCTACTACCTTCCTTGTAATGAGACTCAAAGTGAGAGTGAACCAACTGAGAAAGATTCTCTTGATCTGAAATTTGCAGACCATCTTCATTTTTCAAGGACCAAATAGTATTTAAGTTTTTGAGATGTTCAACATATTTCTGGAAAAGCTTCATGTTTTTATCACCAGCCTCCATCCAAGTGATCCTGCTTTTCAAACAAGACTTTTTATTTGATATCCTCATAATGCCCAATTTCTCTTGTTCAAGACGCAACAAAGTGTCCAACTCTGACTGCACGAAAATCCCATTTCCATCCTTTGAGGTAATGAAGCCTATTTGTTCTTTTATAAAGCAGAGGACCTTTGTATCCAATTCAGATCTTTTTTTATCCCAACAGATAACTTCAACTTAGTAACTCTTATAGTTTCTTAGTTAAAATCTCCATTGGAGAAAGTAAATTGGATTTAAGGGGGTTAGTACAGACCCGTTTCACAAGATCCTTGAACTCCTTCACCTTCAGCCATCCATGGTTGAACTAAAAAGGTCTTTTTAACTTATCACCCCTTTCCGCAAAATGACAAATAATTGGATAATGATTCAAGAGCCTATTTGAATCAACCAAAGTCCTGTATTTATCCAATTTTTCTAGCAATGAGTTATTGAGGAAGAATCTATCCAACCCTTTTACAATCCCATTTTCACCCAATCTACCATTTCGCTCAGTTGGGAAAATAGGGAAAGGCTCAACATCCACCATTTTATCCTTCTCAAACATATCGACAAAAAAAGAGCTTAGTAAATCTTGTTTTGCTTCCTTCCCCCATGTTTCATTTGCAGACCAGGTAAAGTTTAAATCACCTGAAATCAAAAAATTTGGGATGCTAAGAGTACCCTCTGCCTCGATCTTGTTCCAGAAGTTTTCTTTGGAATGATAAGGGTCGTATATGTTCAGTAAATTTATTTCTTCCTAGAAGACAATAAGGCGACATGTTATATGGGTAAGCAAGGTACAGGCATATGACTTCGAAATAGAATATGTTAAAGGAAAGAACAATGTTGTAGCTAAAGCTTTATCCATATGATCGGCCTCATTATCACTCATGAGTGTATCTACAGATTGGAGGTATCTTCTCTTGGTAGAATATTTCAAAAAAAAAAATTCTTGTGAATTATTAGATGGACAGATACATGGTGATAGATACAGGGTAATTGACGACATCATCTATTACAAAAATAGAATATACCTCGTCCCAGATTCAGCTTTAAAGAGAAAGACTATACATGCATCACATGATTCACCATTATGAGGGCATCAGGGTTTCTTGAAAACTTACAGACAGATCAGAGAGAGGTTCTCATGGAAAGTCCTCAAGGAGGATGTAATACAGCATGTTCGGGAATGTGGTATCTTCCAACAGAATAAAATTGAACACACTCATTCGGTAGGGTTACTTCAGCCATTACCAATACCGAAGTAGAAATGGGGAAGCATATTGATATATTTCATTACAAGTTTACCCAAGGTACAGGGACGAGAGTTCTTATATGTGGTAGTAGATCGGTTGACCAAATTTGCTCACTTCTTTGTTACTTCTTCCGACTATTCAACATCACAAGTAGCCGACTGATTTTTCAGAGAAGTTTTCAAACTCCATGGGCTACCCAAAACCATTGTCAGTGATCATGACAGTAAATTCACCAGTTATTTTTGGCAGGAGTTGTTCATATTAGTTGGGAAAGAACTTGCTACGAGCACAAGTTATCATCCTTAGAGAGACGAGAAGAAGGATATTGTCAACAAATGGGTTGAAAGGTATCTAAGAAACTATGTAGCAGGAAAACAAAGGACATGGATTAAATGGATACACCTAGGGGAGTAATGCTACAATACTACCCGCCATATGTCTATTAATATGGCACCTTTCAAGGCATTATATGGATATGAGGCACTGAACTTTGCATAATTAGATTTTGGAGACAAAAGAGCACCAAAGGAAAACGATTGGGTACAAGACAATCAAGATATTTTTAGGGTCGTAAAAGAGAATCTACAGGAAGCTCATAATCAACATAATCTATATGTATACTGACATAGGATTGATCGGAGTTTTGAGGTAGGAATTCAGGTATATTTACGGATACAACCTTACATGCAATCTTCACTCAAGAAAAAAAGGGGCGGAAAAGATAAAACCTCACTTCTATGGTCCTTACAAGGTAGTCAAGAAGGTTGGAGAGATGTCTTATGAGCTAGAACTGCCAGAGGAAATAAAATTTCACACTGTATTTCATGTATCCAACCTCAAGAAAACAGTAGGAAAACACATTTCTCCATCCATAGAGTTTCCTCCCTTAGATGACGAAGGGTTGCTGGTACTGATTCCAGAGAGGATCCTACGAGTTCGAGAAAGGAAATTTTGAAACAGGGTGATTCGAGAATACTTGGTAAAATGGAAATAATTACCTATGGAGGATGCCACATGGGAGGGAGAGCAGGTATTCCAACATCCTAGTTTGTAGTTTCTTAAGGACAAGCAATTTCAAGCGGGGAGGACTGTAATGTCCTCTTCCAATTAAGCACCGAAGCACTTGCTAACCTACTTAGTTCCCATAGGTTCGAGTGGGTATCGCATAAAAGGGAATTGACTGAGGAAATTTGATACTTAGAACATAATGGGACACTCATTCAATATTAAAGTCATCAGTTTGGTAAAGAAAGCCTTATTTCTTTAGGAGTAAAGTCAACATTAAATTAGAATTGCATGCATGCAAAAGTGGCATGTAAACCATAAAAGTGACATGCATACCCTAAAAGTACATGCTATTCTATTTAAGAAGGGTTATTGGACCAAAGAGAACATATATGATTATTATTGTTTATTTTGGGTTTTGGAGCAGCAACAACGAATGCAACAACAACAGCTGGGGTTGAAGATGAGGTTTTAAGCTAACAAGGGTTTTGGAAGTGAAATCTATCTACCCTAATCTCTTTCTGGATAGGCCATCCAGGTCTATCATCAGCATCCATCTTATTCATTAGTATTCAGTGATCCAACACACAAAAGGTTTATTTGCAGGTTCACATTTGCAACTGGGGAATAGTTGGAAAACCCTAGAAGGATTCGCTGGGACCCTAAATATCAGTTTTTCCTCCACATGTCAGCGTCATCTTTCTCAACAAGTTCACTCCACTGCATAGGGTGATTATCATTTCCCGATTTTCTTACCCGGAGCAGTTATCAATAGTTACGTGAGGAAGGGGGACGTGAGCACTAGGGAGGCAAATCAATTCGTTAGGTTCCTTAGAAGAGGAGAAATTTCTGCATGTGGCATCCAGTCACAATAGGATTTGAACCCAAAATCCGATGACGGAATCCAACGACATCCGACGTAAAGTACGGATGTGTCAGATTGCAATGATGAAAAGTACTGTACCTTTTGATTTCTTATATCAACGTCGAATTTTTGATGTCCATAGCGTAGGTTTTTTGACGACATGTTGCAACACTATCTCGACGGTTATGCGATGGACGTCTGTCGAATTTGCGACAGACACCTGTCGAATTTGCAACGACATGTGGAGGATGAGTCATCGGATATTCGACAATAGTGTGTCAAATTTTTGACACCACATTAAGGATGGGTTGTCAGATATTCGACGTCCTTGGGCTATTTTTTGAAATAATTTAAAGACATATTTCAAATAATTTAAACCCATAATTCCAATGGTAACTAGGTTCATATCGTCGGATATTCGACGACTGTCGAATTATAAATATAAACATTTTTAAACACTCTGACATGTTTTCTATAGAAGTGTTGGAACCCCAACAACTCCCCTTGATTTTTACAGAAATGAAGGGGCCCCCATGTAAATTTTGTAAATATTTAGCTTTTAGGGATTTTCTTTCTTTTTGGTTTGCTTGACTTGGTGGTAATTTTATGGCTTTCTTTCTTTAATCCTTTAATCTTTGCGTTGTTTGTTCTTTGGCTTGGATCGATGATATGATGATTTTGGTCGATCGATGTTGTTGGCTTCCTCACTACTCAAGAACACTTTCCTTCTCCTATTAGAATTATTTGAGTCACTTCCTTGCTTCGATTGATTTGAATTAAATTAATTTGATGTTCCGGTTTTTTGGTAGGTTTATGGTTTTTGAGTACTTTGGCACATCAAAATATTTCAATTGAGCACTCAATTTTAATATTTCCATTTACATATTTATAGAGTGTATATTCGAGAAAAGAAACATGCCTATAGTTCTGGTTTTGGGCAATCCAATAAATTTCACAAGCCTTTTAGGAAAAACTTGCCTTGACGCTAAGGCAATTTTTACACTATTATCATTATTCTTCTCCTTGAAATTATTATTATTATGCAGAAATTAGTTGACCACAAACATAACTAAATGATGTTAAAAATTAAGAAATACTTTATATATTCATTTTTATTATTTTATTTTCTTTAATTTTAACATATATATATATATATATATATATATATATATATATATATATATGTGGAGAGGATTTTCTCTGTATGAAGTTTAATTCTTTTATACCTTTGATGGAGTTCTTATTTAGCATAATAAAAACATTAAATTGATTCTTATATATATATTTTATTATGTTTAAAAAGTATCAAATATATACATATCACTACATCAATTTTTTTTTTTTTAATATTCCTTTTGTTAAAGGTTTATTGAAATAAAAACCATGTTTTCCTCCCATTATGAAGGACGTGCATCTTTGCATGAAAATATCCACATTAAGAAATTGGTAACAAAATTGTTATTTCCTTATACCTCCATTTTGAGAAGATTTATGATGCCGCCTTTGTAATTACGCCATAAGGCGTTTTCTCTCAGAAGTTGGTTTTCAGACCATTGTAGTAGCGTCGTCCCTTTGCCCAATCAACTTTCACGAAGTGCCTGGTGTGGTGTTCCAACCAACGTTTGCCACGTGCCTGCTATGCTTGTTTTTGAAGATGTTGCGTGTTGAATAAGTTTATTCGTTTTTTTGTTAGGAGTTTTCTTTCCTGAGATCAGGGTTGTGAACTAATGCTGGCGCGGCTCTTGATCAAGGGGACTGTAGTCAGAATATGGAGCTCAAGTGCAAATACTTGGAGACTTGAGTCTTCTTCTATAGCATGTGAAAAGCGTCGCAGACAAAGCCATGGCTGCAACCAGAGATAATGACAATGTCGTTCTTCATATTTTATGTCCTTACACTTCCACCTGGGAAATAATCATAGCCATGGACAACGTCTACCATGAAGTTGTAACCCAGAGCTAGAGGAAGCTTAGACAGTGATGCAGAGTACACGTCTTTGGTTTAAGCGGTTGACGTTTTAATTTGCCACCGCCATGAGGATCATTTATTTAGTTAGTAACGGCTTCTTGGGTGAGACCAGGGTTCAATTAGACCCTCTCTTCAACCCTCTTGAGTATTATTTTATGATGTTAGCAAACGTTTTATCTGTCATGTTTTCAAATGGACTGAATTCTGCATGAGTTTCCCACCTTTCGCAATACAAGAGAAAACCCTGTTGCTGTTGTTACTGATGATAATGATTATAACTTGTTTGGAAAATGCATGATGAGTATTCTGAAGGAGAAGAGGACTCTACAGCTTGGATTATATGGCTTTATAGAAATACACGTTTTACAGTAGATTGGACTTGTTACAAAGATCAAATTTTGTGGACATAAACCCTGAATTTGTGGAAAAAAATATAGGAATATATTATGTTGCAAGAAATTTAGGCACAGAACCGAGGAGGACACGATCTTAAATGATCAAATTACCCATGAAACCCTAAACTTGTGGAAAAAAATATAGGATCTTACATGATCAAGTTACCCTCAAAACCCTAACTTTGTGGACAAAAATAAAGGAATCTCTTCTCTTGCAAGCAATTTAGGCACACAGACAGAGGAGGATAGGATCTTAAATGATCAAGTTTAAGTTTGGGTAACTTGATCATGTCTTTGAATTGTGATGGCTTGAAGCTAAAAATTGCAGGTTTCAGGGAAAACCTTTTTGTCAATCCCAAGCTTCAACCTCTACCAAGTTTTGTCATCTTTTGTTGGCCTTGGGCTGAGGTCGTGCCCTTCTTTAGCTCACCTTTAGCTGCCCATACAGATCTATTACCTCTTGTCGGTTATCTTTTATTTTTCCTTTGTTGAGCTACTAATTCAAACGTTCCCACCTTCAATTTTCTCTCCTTTTGCATCATGTGTGTTGCTATGCATTTTAGTTTGAATAAATGCTTAACTTTTAAATCCATTTTAGCCATTTTTAAAATATTGATGCTTCGGTAGAAAGAAAGCATCATTTGGGGATACTCCTGTATAGTCACCGGTGGAAACTTCAGCATCATTTACACATATTTTTCATTGTGGTAAGTGGGGCATATCACACTATTTAGAGGAGAGAATATTGAAATTTTTGTACCCATCTTAGGCCATTTTGGCCCTTACTCAATGGTTTAAGGTTAGTTTCAACCCTCAATACCCCACTGTGTTTCATTGCTATTGAGCACCTGCTTCGTTGTTGTTGCTTTTGAATGTATTGTTTTTGTAAATCTAGTTTGTTTTAATGGTGTATTGAGGCAGGTGATTTTTTGGTTTACTACTGTTGCCTTTTATTTGGGGTAATGGAATTAACTGCTTGCCCATTTGATTTTGTATGTTTGGAGAATATAATATTGCATACCCAATTCATGTTTGGACCATATGGATCCAGATATCGGATAGTAAATTTAATATCTTTTTAGCAGCATCTTTCATATATTTGGTTTTATATGCACTGTGCACCTGATTTTGTAAAATAAAAATAAAAATATCTTCTTGCTCTTTTATATTTGTGTCTATTTTTGGAGTGTGTTTTCATGAAAGAGACTCAAAACTTATGTAATTATGTGGGGGAGATTGACAGATGGGTAGATAATTGCTTATTTAATTTGTTTATTGTTGTCCTTTGAAAGTCACAAGAGGAGAAGGAGAAAATTGGGTGTAGATACAGAATAATTTGGAAAGCATTAGGGCTTATAATTTAGTGTCTTACTAACATCGAAGCATAGATCTATCAATGGATTTATTTTATTAATTTTTTTGCTTCTGATGGCACTACACACTCGGTTTCCACTCAAATTGGAGTTGCCACACTACCTAGACTACCCACATGTTCTCTTTATGCTGATAAGCCAACAACTGCTTCTTCTATTCAATTGAAAAAAATCTATAGGGTGGTCTGGGCAGTCTCTGCAACAGCATAATTCCTCTGCATTATGCAAACAATTCTTGGAGAAAAAGTAGGCACAGTGGAAGTCTAGTTTCTTGGTCAGAGCAAGCGTGAGGACTGTTGAACTTGCTGTTGGAGAAGTGCCTGAAGTGGAAAAAGATAGCTTCTGTCCTACTGTTGATGGGGCTGGTGACAAGGTTGTGGTGTTGGACATGTATACCGAATGTTAATCCTTCTATATTCCTCCTATCCTTTGTTTGCAAACTAGCTCATAAGATCCAAATGAGAAGTGAATAGATTGGTTACTCAAAACCTATACGAATGCTTATTTTATCTTAAGAACTATATCATGGATTTCAGTAATGAGTACTCTCGGTTACACTAGGGCTTTGGCGCTCTGTGTTAGTTGTCTAACTAACGTGAGTCTGACAAAATCAATTATGAGAAAGAATCGGCAAGCTTCCTTTCACTATTATTGAACACCAGAGATCATTGATGGGAAATTTTAATAGTTCTCAATAGACAACTGATAATGTTGGCATCGGAATGTATCCTTCATTGATGGGAACTTTTAATATTTCGAAACCAATTTTAGCTATTAATTCTGCTCCTAGTGGTGTTTCATCACCTTTTAGTCCGGTCTCATTTCACACAATGTATTTGGATGAGCCGTGAACATTTCCTTCTTCGAGTAATTTAGATGAAGACACTATACTTGCCATAGTAGAAATGTCATTGTCTGCAGCACAGGCCGCTTATCAAGTTGTACTTGATCTTATCAGATGAAGCTGTTCTCAGGGCCATGACTGGTCCGAAACAACCTTGGGAGGAGATGCATTATCGATCTTACTTCCTCTCGGAGCTCGAATGGATCGAGCGTGATGAATTTAGGACAACCTTAAGCAAGAATTTTAGTCATCCCGTGATGCCATTAGGAACTCATGGCATATATTCCAAAGGAAACAGGGTGAATATACCTCCAACTATTCTGATCAACATTTCTTGGATTCCTGGAAAATTTGAGAACGTTATATCGATGCTGATTGTTCACCTGAGGAAATTTAAACATACACCAGTCTCTTCAAATAATTTCATGATGTATTTTATTGTTCGTATGAAAAAATTCTAGGGATTGATCCCCACATTGTTGGACATGAAATCAAAGCTTATCCAAATTCTAAACCTGTTGAACAACACTTACGTGCAATAAATCCTTGTAAAGCGCTCACTATTAAGGCTAAAATATAGAAGTTTCTTAAAGATGGCTTCATATATTTGGTTCCCTTAACATAATGGGTATCCAACCCCTTTCCTATCGATAAAAAGCATGATACCATCTCTGTATGTACTGAATTTATAGACTTGAATTGAGCTTGCCTGAAAGATAATTTCCTCACACCATTCAATGATAAGATTTTGGACAAATTTTTGGGAAGCGATGTTTTCTCATTTATGGATGACTTTTCAGGATACAATCAAATCCAAATTAAACCCGAGGATCAACATAAGACAACATTTATATGTCCTTGGGTTATCTTTGCATACCAGAAAATGCCTTTTAGCCTAAAAAACATCGGAGCAACCTTTCAACGGGCTATGGACTTTTACTTTCATGACCTTAAAATGTATTATTGAAGTTTATCTGGATGATTTAGCCGCTCACTCTCGATTGAGAGTGGATCATCTGAATCACTTACTTTTGGTCTTTGAAAGATGCCTCTGTTATCAAAGTCAGTTGAATCCTCAAAAGTTCATATTTTGTGTTAGGGTCAATCGTTTATTGGGATTCATCATATATAAGAAGAGGATTAGGGTCGATCCATTAAAGGTTGAGGCAATAATACAATTTTCTCCCCCCACATGATTAGAAACCTTCAGAGTGTCCAAGGGATGGCTAAATTTTTGCATCATTTTGTCTTAATTTATGCCAATTTGACCAAGGGTTTTATGCACTTGTTGAATAAGGATAATCCATTCCTGTGGGATTAGTGAGACCAAGATTCATTCGAATCCCTTAATAAATCCTTGGCATTGGTCCTCGTGGTTAGTTCACCTAACTATAATGGGAATTTCTTGTTACATGTGGGTGCGTCTCAAGAGACGATTGGTATGGTTCTGGTTTCAGAGGATGATGAGCTCCATGAGCATGTTATTATCTTAGCTAAAATATTATTGAATCAAACTCTGATATAATCACGTTGAAAAGTTATCCTTAGCGATTGTTCATGCAGTCCAACAATTAAGACACTATATCTTGCTTCGCTAGACTACGATTATAGCTCACATCAATCCATTTCACTTTGTCTTGACTGGGAAAATGATAGGGGGGGAATATAATAAATGGATTGTTATCTTGCAAGAATTTGACCTCGTATTTGTTTCAGTGAAACCAAAGAAGTCATTAGTATTTACTGATCTGATGTCAGATCTCCCTAGTATGGACGAGGATTTGATTCATGATGACTCGTTTGTGGATGAGCACATTTTTCTCATTTTGTTTACGGATCATTGGTATGGTGACATTATATTCTATATTTAGACTTTGAAGGTCCCCCCTTATCTCTCAGGGGATGAGCGTCGACACGTATGACATAACGCTAAGAATTATCTCATTATCGGTGACACTTTGTATCGTTGTAGGGTAGACTCCAGTTTGCGTCATTGTTTGACTCATGAAGAAGTTGAGTTTGTGCTGAATGATTGTCACGGTGGGGCATGTGGTGGTTATTTATCTGGGATTTCTATAGCCTAAAATATCCTAAGAGCAGATTATTATTGGTTGTTAATATTTAAAGATTGTGTTAATGCGGTCAAGCAATGTAGACATTTGTTAATTTTGAATTGTTTGTTTTTGGTTCCCTTGTAGTGTTATCATTTTGTTTACATGCTTCATATTCTTTGGCAGATGTAGACAAAGTCTTCGATATACTTAGGATTTGTTGATGGTTCCAGTCACCATACCCATAAATTAGCTTTGTATTCTTGGGTTATCTATGCACCTAAGGGTCAACTAGTGTCTTCAGGAGGATTATAGGCTTCAAACATCTTCAAATAATGTTGTTGGGTATAGTGTCGTGATTGAACTATTATGCGATGCCGTTTCAAATGGTATTCTATCTCTTGAGGTTCTCCTAGACTCACAGTTAGTTGTGTCCCAATTGATTGGCATGTACTGCATTAGAGCTCCTACATTATTGGGAATATCCTCAAGGGTAAGATTGTTGGAACGACGGTTTGATTACATTACATACATTCACATACCTAAACATTATAATCAAGTTGTCAATTCATATGCAAATTACGTTTTAGATTGACATTTGTCACGTCATTAAAAAAACATGTACATAAAAACATTCACATTCAAACATGTGTATATATCAAACTTATCACTATAAGTATTTATTTTCGAATCAGAGTTCAAAAAATGATATCATAGTACACAAATGGGATTTAAGCCTCTAAAATATACATGACTGATAAAAAATGAATATCCAGACATTTATGCCTTGAGCCCTACTATCTCGACTATTGATAGTTCTCAACAGACAACTGATAATGTTGGCATCAGAATGTATCCTTCATTGATGGGAACTTTTAATATTTCAAAACCAATTTTAGCTATTAATTCTGCTCCTAGTGGTGTTTCGTCACCTTTTAGTCCAGTCTCATTTCACACAATGTATTTGGATGAGCCGTGAACTTTTCCTTCTTCGAGTAATTTAGATGAAGAGACTATACTTTCCATAGTATAAATCTCATTGTCTGCAGCACATGCCGCTTATCAAGTTGTACTTGATCTTACTATGGACACCGACGACACCGATCCTTTCTGTCCACAAACGAAAGAGGAGGATCTCTTTGCACTGCTGGGTTGGGTTGTTGAATCGTCATGCTCACATGACTGACTCAATGACAATTTTCGTTCAGATGAAGCTATTCTTGGGGCCATGACTAGTCTGAAACAACCTTGGGAGGGATGCATTATCGATCTTACTTCCTCCCGGAGCTCGAATGGATCGAGAGTGATGACTTTAGGACAACCTTAAGCGAGAATTTTTGTCATCCCGTGATCCCATTAGGAACTCATGGCATATATTCCA
Source organism: Pseudotsuga menziesii (assembly GCA_001517045.1). NCBI lineage: Eukaryota > Viridiplantae > Streptophyta > Pinopsida > Pinales > Pinaceae > Pseudotsuga > Pseudotsuga menziesii. The sequence goes on along the minus strand of LPNX010215121.1, from coordinate 9,009 downwards.
AAGGAAACAAGGCGAATATACCTCCAACTATTCTGATCAACATTTCTCGGATTCCTAGAAAATTTGAGAACGTTATATCGATGCTGATTGTTCACCTAAGGAAATTAAAACCTACACCAGTCTCTTCAAGTAATTTCATGATGTATTTTCTTGGTCATATGAAAAAATTCCAGGGATTGATCCCCACATTGTTGGACATGAAATCAAAGCTTATCCAAATTCTAAACCTGTTGAACAACGCTTACATGCAATAAATCCTTGTAATGCGCTCACTATTAAGGCTAAAATATAGAAGTTGCTTAAAGATGGCTTCATCTATTTGGTTCCCTTAATAGAATGGGTATCCAACTCCTTTCCTATCGATAAAAAGAATGATACCATCTCTGTATGTACTGAATTTAGAGACTTGAATTGGGCTTGCCCGAAAGATAATTTCCTCACACCATTCAATGATAAGATTTTGGACGAATTTGTGGGAAGTGAGGTTTTATCATTTATGGATGACTTTTCAGGATACAATCAAATCCAAATTAAACCTGAGGATCAACATAAGACAACATTTATATGTCCTTGGGGTATCTTTGCATACCAAAAAATGCCTTTTAGCCTAAAACACATCAGAGCTACCTTTCAACGGGCTATGGACTTTGCCTTTCACAAACAATAAATGACTAGCATTGACGGCACAAAGGATAAGATGGACAAGGAAAATTAAGGACATAACATTGACTAGCATTGACAGCTCGAAGGACAAGATGGACAAGGAAAATTAAGGACATAACATTGACAAGGATATGGAAGACAATGGAAAATGTGGTAAAGATGATGATATAGACTTGAAAAGAACATAACTTGATGACAAAGTATGACAAGGCATATATAAGAACTTAGAAATCATTCCCTTATTTTCTAACCCCATTAAAAATAAGGATGGTGTACATCCATGAAGCCAAGGAGAGTAAAGGTATCAAAGCCTTAAAGCATCGAATAAATAAAATTTAAATTCAAATAAAAACAAAATAATAAATTGTTTATTGTTACAAGTCGGCTCCAAAAATAAAATTAGAAATGGAGATAGGTCGGCTCCAAATTATATGCAAAAACTAGTATAAATACCCAGTCCACTTCATTCAAAAAAGAATCAAAAAGTGCTCTGAAATAGCAAGTTGTCTGAGGAATTTCGGATCTGTTTAATAGCAGGTATACTGAGGAATTTTGGATATGTTGAAGAGCAAGTAAATTGAGGCAGCCATAGGCAAGTGGTGGAAAATTCAATGGAATAAGGAGCTTTGAGTTTCAGGTCTCTAAGGCAGCCATAGGAGGAGCAATTTTGCAGCTCTGTGATTTCCGGATGGGTGCACTGAGGTGGCAATAGTTTGATCTTATAATATTTATCTCTTTTTTTTTTCGACTCTATATTTATAGATCAAATTCGGGAGTGACATGAAGCTAGAGTTGTTGATGATGATAACATAAATGGTCTGAACATAATTTGAATATGATTCCCTAGTGTACATCATGAATATATTGTTTTCTAGGTTTCACCAAGATAGTGACAAAGACATACATGTAGATGAATTTGTTGTGGACAGTATGAGGATAATCATAAAGTGCTAGTGATGGACATGACAACAGAATGACGTTAGGGAAACAAACAGAATGATGATTTTGAGAAATACATGCTTGGAGATGTGGCTATGAACATAATGATAATAAAACCAAACACTGATGATATGGATGGACATAAATATGATGGACATAATTGATGAAGACATGGCGACTATGTGGATAGAATGTTGATGTGGATAATCATGGACTAGACCGATAAAATGTATTGTGACTAATGTGTGTATTAATACAAGCGGGCTCTTGTACATATTTTCTTAGTTGGATATAAGAAAAGACCAAGCTGAGTCTTGGAATAGAAGTAGGTGCTTGTGATTCAATAAGTGTTGAATTAACTCACGGTTGTAGCCAGTTGAACAATTATAAAAGATTACAAAACTATATCTTGTGTCTCTTGCATGGTGTTTTTAATAATGTGTTTTATTTGATAAATGACATATATTAAATTGTTTATTGAATCATAGTCTATTGATGAATATTACATTGAAGTAAATGTGAAATGATGATATAATATTTAGAGTTTGAAGAAGTTGAAATTGGAATAAGTGTAAGCTCGTTGATTCACCCCCACCCTCTCAGTGAGCCATTGTGTCTAACATATCCTTCATTCACTAAAGAGAAAAATGAAGACTATACAAGGGAATACTGTATCAAAGAGTGTCTCTTATTCTTACTAATCATACCAACACCTACGTATATATATAGGTATAATAACCTCTAAAGGCCACACCCTTTCTCTTTAGAGAAAAAGTCGTTCTTTCACAATATGTTAACACTACTAAATAGGTTGCTATATTTTAATTATATGATGATAAATACATGAAAGGAGCACCTCCACAGATAGAATAAATTATTTTAATATAAAAAGGTACATACTTATAAATGTACACGGGTTTCCTATCCTCAATTTACACTAGATACAAATATTGGGAGGATCTTGATCTGTACAAAGGTCATATTTTCTTTTAAAGCATGGAAACTAAACAAAATGTATGACCTTCTTACACAATACACATCGCTAAGAAAAATAAATAAAATATTAAGCAAAAGGATAGGTTTGTCTCTCTAGGGAAATTTATATGTGTTGGAGTTTAACCAACCACAATAACGGTTAACCACAAAGCCACATATTGACTTCTCCCACCAAAAGGTATCAATACAAATCGGTTTATATATGGGGAATCCAAACAATGACTAAGGACTCAGTAGCAACATTTATCATTGGAAAAGATTCACATTGTATACTCAAGTTAGAGAAAAGGGTAACTAAGCTTCCCCAAAAGAGACTATAAAACATTTGTAAAAATGATCAATGTGTCATTGAAAGGAAGAGCACATACCTATAATGAGAGTCACCATTCATGGATTAATCTCCTTGTTCATTTTTACTGCTAGTACCCTTTACTGGCATCCTCCCAGTCCAGTGTCAGCCACCATCCTAGAGGAAAGTAGAGTGAACTTCCCCCCATTTGGAATTCACTTGAACAGATAATCAATCATTTCTTTGAGGTCGATGAGCAGGATATAAGTCTTTATTTATACATCAATAATATATAACTCGCATATGTAATTGCGGTCTAATATAATTTAACTCGAAGTTATTAAGTATTTACCCTTTCCTCACCTAATCTATTCGTAATACGCCCACTCTATTTATTAGTAACACAAAAAGGTATTTAGAGTACATCCTTCATTCACTAAAGAGAATTGTGAAGACTGTACAACAAAATACTATATCAAAGAGCGTCGCTTATTCCTACTAATCATACCAACACCTACTTATATATATAGACATAATAGCCTCCAAAGGCCATGCACGTTGTCTTTAGAGAAAAAGTCATTATTTCACAATATCATAACACTACTAAAAAGTTTGTTGTTTTTTAATTATATAAGCAGAAATGCACGAAGGGATCACCCCCACAGACATAAGAAATTATTTTAATATAAAAAGGTACATACTTATAAATGTACACTGGTTGTCTATCCTCAATTTACACCATATACAAATCTAGGGAGGATCTTGATCTGTACAAAGGTCATATTTTATTTTAAAAGCATGGAAACTAAACAAAAAGTATGCACTTCTTACACAATACACATCACTCAGATAAATAAATAAAATCTTAAGCAAAAGGATAAGTTTGGCTCTGCAGGGAAATTTGTTCTTTACATAGTTAAGTAATTTATATGTGTTGGGCTTTAACCAGCCATGACAACGGTTAACCACGAAGCTGCATATTGACTTATCCCACCAAAAGTTATCAATACAAAGTGGTTTATATATGGGGAATCCAAACAATGACTAAGGACTTAGTGGCAATGTTTATCATTGGAAAATATTCACATTGTATACTCAAGGTAGAGCTAAGGAGACTCTTCCCCAAAAGAGACTATAACACATTTCGAACAAGGATTAATGTGTCATTGGAAGGAAAAGCACATATCTGTAATGGGAGTCGTGTTCATGGATTAATCTCCTTATTCATTTTTACTTCTAGTACCCTTTATTAGCGTCATCCCTTTCCAATCTCAACCACCATCCCATAGGAAAGTAGAATGAGCTCCTCCCCATTTGGTATTTTGAACATATAATCAGTAGTTTCTTTGAGGTCGATGAGAAGGATATTCACGTCTTGGGTTTATTTGTCTAGTTTCTAATCTACTTGTTGTCTTAATGATCATCTATTATTTTCGAATGATATATGGAGATGGCTCCTTTCCCTGAGTTTACCCACATTTTGTCCTCCTCCCAAATAGTGCTTGGAGCAGTCTCCTTCTCACCCAAAAATTGGTTCTTCCACTTCCTCATTCGCCTCTAATCTCCTTCCCCCCGGATGGTAACCACTCTCCCTCTTAGGTGCATGGTACACTCATGGTACGCTCTCCCTCAACTTAGAACATTTCAGTTATCCTGTAATCGTTCCATAGGATTATCCCTAATCAAATTAGTAAATGATTTGATATATATAAAGTTATTAATTATGGTCATATTATAATGCCATGATCCATTCAAATGGCCTAAGATCACCATATATTTCATTGGTGATATCAAATAGAGTTATTAATTATGGTCATATTATAATGCCATGATCCATTTGAATGGCCTAAGATCACCATATATTTCATTGGTATTCACCAATTGCATAGTTATATAATAGCATTCTCTTACTTTTTAAATTTAAGGTGGCTATGTCATAGTCCTAGAGAAAGATTAGCTTATTTTTATTTAAAAGCTTTTAGCTATATTTTTTCTAGGCATACTTGTCAAAATAAGGCTATAAATAATACATTACTTAACTTTCTTAAGGTAATGTGATAATATCTATATAGCTTTAGGATGTTGCATAATATATATTATTAATAATATATTTGGCTATGTCATAGCCCTAGAGAAAGATTAGCTTATTTTTATTTAAAAGATTTTAGCTATATTTTTTTCTAGACATACTTGTCAAAATAAGGCTATAAATAATATATTACTTAACTTACTTAAGATAATATGATAATATCTAGCTTTAGGATGTTGCATAATATATATTATTAATAATATATTTAGTATTTTTATTTTTTTACATTTATATTATAAAATTTTAAGGTAATGCGATAATACCTAGTGTGCTTTAAAATGTTACATAATATATACTATTATTAATATATTTGGTATTTTAATTTTTTTACAATTATATTATAAACGTTTATAATCTTAGATGATACCTCTCATTTATAATTCACTCTAAAATTATTTTTACTTAAAATTGAAATTATATATATAATTTGAAATTATAAATTTTATTTATCTTAAATTTTTTATTAATAAATACAAATATAGAAAGATAATATGATAAAAAAAATAATAAACTTTATTTATATTAATAAATACAAATACAGAAAGATAATATGATAAAAATAATAATAAACTTTATTTATGTGGATGAATATATGATAAACAAAAATAAATTATTACTCCAACGGTAATCCTTTTGAAAGCTGTAAGGAAAAAATAACGGTAAGGGGAAAATATTTTGTTGTAGATTTTTGTATTGATGTCTAAATGAAATGTGTATAGGATGGTTAGAGCTTGGATATTTCATTTGGTGTCAAAATGTTATTTATGTTTTTTGATATTATTGTGATAAATATATATATTTAATTTAAAGTAAATTATATGTTTTTATAAATTATAATATAAAATATATAATTTATTTTTGTTTATTATATATTTATTGATAAAAATTTAAGATAAATTAAGTTAATTTATTTTTTTATATAATTGAATATTTTGTTATATATAACTAAATATTATGAATTTAAAAGTTCGACAATTTATAGAAAAATTATTATAATTTTGAATTATTTTACTTAAAATATAGTTAAAAATTTAAAAGTATAATGCAAATACCTGAAATTATAGGTTGAAAATTTCAAAGTATAATAAAGGTAGCAAATACATGAAATTACAGGTTGAAGCATAGAGACCTATCTATTTGCAAAAAAAAATCAAGTTGAAGAACATTACACTAAATACAAGATTTTCTCAAAATTGTATAAAATGTTATTAAGGAGTGAATTTGCTCATATTTTTTCTAGTGTGAATCAACCCATTTCTCCATATAAGCGATTGGAACCACGACTGCTAGAGCCGCTACAACATGAGGGACAACAATTTCAAATATTAAAAGAATAATCTTTAACAGTGATGGTGTAGTCCATGAAGAAGTATATGAGGGTTGAGAACAAGCCTTCACTAGAATACATGATCAAATTACCCAAACGAGCCCACAATACACCTTTTTCTTGACAATAGCTTGGACTTTGGTTACATAGATCGAATTTCGTGGATAGAAGCCCTAAATTTGTGGACAAAAATATAGAATCTCTTCTCTTGACAACAATTTATTATAGTATCTTCTCTTCTCTTGTATAAGAGTAAAATATAGAATCTCTTCTCTTCTCTTGTTAGGACCTTGTTATAATATATTCCATGAAGCAAATATCAAAATTCTCCAGTGTAGTATCTTCTAAAATAAGCTTTGGATCACGTAACCAGAGTTAGGAATTTGTTTTGGTTTTGTAGGAAGATAGATAAGCTAAATGAAAATAAAATATTTTTGTTGAATAGTAATTACTAATTATTACATAGGTCTTTTGATTTTATTGTGTTCATTTCTTTTCTAAATACCAACTTTATTATATTCTTTTCTTGCATTCATTTTTATAAACTTTCAATTTTGTGGCTTGTGTGTAGGGTGGTTTGGATGGTGGATTAGATATTCCTCATAATGACAAGTGTTTTGCTGATTATAACAAGGAAAGAAAGAGCCTCGATGCTGAGGTCCATCAAAAGTATGTATTGGGAAGTCATGTAGCTACATAAAGGTGTCGAGACTCTTACGAGTATTCCTTTCTCTTAGTGTAGGTTTGGTAGCAGTGGATCAGTTGACTAGATTGGTTGAATTTCAACTCTTAATTTAACATCTTGGTGTATATCAATATTAGAGCATAAAATTACTATTAGTCATAGATCTTGTAATGCCCCATGCATTTTGGTAATGATTTGGAAAATATGTGAATCTTTTATTCTTCGACATCAATAGATGAAGATGACAAATTTGCAGTAGTGAAGACTAAAAGTTGAAATGAATGATGAAGTTAGAAAACTATTGTTAAGAAATCTCAAAGCTCCAAGTTACATCTTTTATGTGTTTCTAGGTTGTGTTTGGCATTTACACTCTCATCCATTGCATGTAACATGGCATTAGAAATTATAACTAAAGATCAACCTTTGTTTGTGGTTTAATTCTAACATGGCATTAGAAATTATAACTAAAGATCAACCTTTGTTTGTGGTTTAATTCTAACATGGCATTAGAAATTATAACTAAAGATCAACCTTTTTTTGGGTTCTACCTTCTACTATGGCTCATCTAATTCTAACTACTGTTGCACTTTGATCTTATGTAATTAAGTTAAAATAATAAACTTTTCATGCTAATTCTATAATGCTAAGATAAACGTGTTTTCTATATATATTTTATTTTGAATTGGAGAATCTTAGGGATGAAACTTAACTGTGTACTTGTAACCCTGTGTATTTATGCACTTTAGCTATGTATTTAATTGTATACTTTTAATCCCCCAATGTAGGGATGATTTAGAGCGTAGAGAACAAGGAAAGGGAATTGTTGGGGCAACCACCCTCATTGATTATCCTATATGTCCGCCTCACGATTGTCCAATTGTCTTTCACTAATAACCTGCTTCATATGTTTTCACCATGTGAATGTTTTTGGATGTCCAATTGACCTAATTTTCAACTATTTAAGCTTCTAACCCATGCATATTTCTCAATAGATTAAGAGCACTACAAAGCTGTTGTAGGACAAAATAAAGAGGTTATCTCTTGATCATGCCAATGATCAGAGAGTCGGGGCATAAATCTACCATGGGAATGAAATCTGCATGCAGATATCCATGGAATTGCTTGTAGAGTTAGGTCTTCCCAAGGTTTTTATACCCCTTAAAGATCTTGAATAAAGTGGGTACGCGAAGTAAATGGTCTTTGTGTGGTTGAAGTTGAAGAAGAAGATTGAGCATCAGTTCAAGAAGATTGGGAAAATGGTCCAATATGGTGCAGAGATCACTTCCTATGTGGAGAAACACAAGATGAAGAAGCTGACTAGAGTGAAGAGAAAGGAGCTACTCCTATGGATCACCATCTTTGAGATCTCCATTGATTATCCATCTAATGGTAATATTTACTTCAAGATCTCTTATGGAATTGGGAAATCCTTCCCTGTCAGTTCCTTTGAAATTGAGAAGAATGGCAAGAAGTAAAATATGGGTACTGCAGGGTTATTATGATTTGGGTTATTTGTTTTTATTATGCAACAATGTGAAGCTCATAGAGGGTTTAAGACACGGGGTCTTCACTTGTTGACCAATATCCTATCACGTTAGTTCATATTGTGGGTTTCAAAATTATCAAAAATTGAACCAATATATTGCAGGTATTGGGGGGATGAGGGGTTTAAGGTGGAGGTGGATAGGGTGGTTTATAAGGATTGAGGTATAAAAAGGGGTGGGGAGGAGGTTTTAAGTATTGGGAGGGGGTTTCAACAAAAAGACTTTGGGTCAATATATATGGAAATTAAGTGTATTCTTTATTATCCCACGATCCCACGTGCTATGTGAGAGGTTCACTAAGTGAAGTCCCCGTGGTTTAAGAGCTATCATTTTTACATCATGAGAATAGTTTCCTGTAATAAGAGACTTAGGACCACGGGGTCTTCACTTAGTGAAACCATGTCATAGCGCCTTCGTTCATGAGATATTAAAGAATACCCCTAATTTCACTAGATATTGATAATTACTTACAAAAAT
>LPNX010215106.1:58460-168067 GCA_001517045.1 Pseudotsuga menziesii | reverse complement strand
ATCGACTGGTTAAGAGGCGGGGTGGCTATCACTATAGGGCTTAAGCCTACTGCCATTAATCCATGTGGGAAAAAGCTCCCCATTCAGCTGTCTGAGCTGAACGGAACCTCCCTCTGTGACTTGTTGTATCTGATATGGCCCCAGCCAATGTGTCTTGAACTTCCCTGGAAACTTAATGAATTTGCTATCATAGAGGAGCACTAGGTCTCCGATCTTGAAAGTCTTATTCTTAATATGTCTGTCATGCCAAGCTTTTTCTCGTGCCTTCTGCACTTTCTCATGGAATCTGGCGATGAATCTGTCTTCTTATAGGGCAAGCAACTGTGCTAACCTTTCCTCAACTGTGTCTGTATCAGTCATCTCAGTAATCTGAGCGATTCTTAAACTGGGAAGAATATACTCCATAGGCATAACAGCCTCCTGTCTATATACTAAGTTGAAAGGTGTGTGTCCCGTAAGTTTCTTGCATGTGGTCCTGTATGCCCATAAGACAGCGTTAACTCTGAGGTCCCAATCATTCCTCTGGCTATTGCAGATCTTAGTAAGAGCATTTTCTAAAATCTTATTAAAGGCCTCCACTGTACCATTAGCCTGTGGGTGGTAGGGAGTGCTCTTATGGTGCTGGATTTGAAATTCTTCTGTCAATGCCTCAATAGTACTGTTCAAGAAATGTGTGCCTTGATCACTCATCAAAATTACTGGGCATCCAAACCTACTGATGATGTTTTCAAACAGGAACTGTGCGGCTGTAGCAGCATCACAATTTCTTACTGCTTTGGCCTCTGCCCATCTGGTGAGGTACTCTGTTCCAGTGATAATATATCTCGCACCAGTGCGCTTTCCTGGTGGGTTGATAGGACCCACAAAATCTATAGCCCATTTGTCAAATGCGCGCAATGTGACCTGCGGTCGTAGCGGCATTTCATCGCGTCGCGAGGGTTTTCCTACCCTTTGGTAGATATTGCAGCATCTGCAAAAGTCCTTGGTGTCTTTATGCAACGTAGGCCACCACAATCCTGCCTCTAGGATTTTCTGCGCAGTCGGCTTTCCTGCGAAATGACCTCCTGCGGTTCCTGAATGTGCGTCTTTTTCATGCAGCATCACACATCTGCGCAAAACTTCATCCGGGCCTAACTTGTATAGGTGTCCTGCGATGAGGGTGAATTCTGCTGCTTTAACAACCAACTGCTTCTTTTGTTGCTTGGTAAACTCGTCAGGTGCTACTCCCGTAGTGAGAAATTGAATAATATCGGCATAGTACTCATCTGCGATCTGTATAGAGAACAACGGCACATCCGGTAGATTGTCATCTAGGTTACTTGGCTCTTCTCCTGAGTCTATCCGCGACAAATGATCAGGTCCTGCATTCAGTCTTCCTGGTTTCACAATGATTTCAAAATCATACTCCTGAAAGAGGAGTAACCATCTACATATTCTCCCCCATAACACTGGCTTATTGACCAAATACTTTAACGCGGAATGGTCAGTAAACATCTTGAACGGGTTACCCAACAGGTAGTGCCTAAACTTCTGCAGCGCATACACCATAGCTAAGCCTTCCCTTTCAGTTGTAGTGTAGTTCTTTTCTGCTGTCGAGAGCTTTCTGCTGGAATATGCGATAGGGTGGTCAATGTCCCCTTCTCATGGTTGTGTTAAAACAACCCCTAATGCGATGCCAGACGCATCCACATGTACATGAAATGGCTTAGTCCAGTCAGGAAATACTAAGATGGGTGCTGTAACCATCTTCTCTTTAAGCATGTCTAGACTCTGCTGACATTCCTCGTTCCATAGGAATTTTACATCTTTCTTGAGCAATTTCTCCATTGGTGCTGTGATCTTTGCATAGCCCTTGATAAACTTTCTGTAGTACCCGGTATGACCAAGTACTGTCCTCAGTTGCTTGACTGAGTTGGGTGCTGGAAGATTTACAATGATGGCAATCTTCGCGGGGTCTACCATCAAGCCTTGTCTACAAACAATGTGACCCAACAAAATACCAAATGGCGCACAAAATATACATTTCTTCAAGTTTAGAGAAATCTGGTACTGCCTACATTTCTCTAACATCAGTCTTAAGTCTCCTATATGCTTGTCAATTAGTCCAAATACAGTCCAATCATCAAAATATACTTCTAAGAATTTATGAATGTATTCTTTAAATACGGCAACGACTACTCTAAAAAATATAGCTGGTGCATTCTTAAGACCAAAGGGCATTACCGTATACTAGAACGAGCCCCATTCTGTTGCAAAGGTGGCCTTGGACCGATCTTCTGGATGTATTCTGATCTGGTGGTAGCCTGAGAACCCATCAGTGAAGGAGTAGACCTCATGTCCTCCCACGTTGTCTAATACTTCATCAGTGAACGGTGTCGAAAATGGGTCATGAAGCGATGCATCGTTGAGCTTGCGCAGATCAACACAGATCTTGATGTCTCCTCTTGTTTTCTTTTCTTGTACGACCATGGGGCTAACCCATTCGCTTTCTTCTACCGGCTCAATGATGCCTGCTGCTAGCATGTTATCGATTTCGTCCTTTACTTTTTTTTTGCGTGGATTCAATCTATATGGGCGCTGCTTAACTGGTCTAGCATCCTCCTTCAATGGTATCCTCATAACTCCCAGGTCTCCAACTATTCCCTTCATCTCTTTGAACTTGGTGGGAAATAGGTCCTAATAGTCATGTAGCAAATCCGCAATCTGTCCTACTGTTTCATCATTCCAATAGTCTCCAATAGAGGCAAACTTAGGTTCTACATCTGTGCCAATATTGATCTTTTTAATCTTGATAGGTTCGGTGATTACTAGAATCTCTAGCTGTGGTCCCCCAACATCGCGAGTTCCTTCTGACTCCGGAATGTTGGTGTTGTGAGGATCCTCATTCTCATCCTTATCTTCATTGTCTGGCTTTGCTGCGAAGTTATAGCACTCGAGCGCGTCTTGCAACTGCATGGTCCACTCAGGTTGAGCCTGCACTAGGATGGTACAGTCCTCGAATATCTTGATCTTGATTATGTCTAGGGCATGAGCAACACTTGGATGTTCTGATTCAAACACGAAAGTAAGTAGGAAACTGTCTGTCATAAGTGACCATGTGGTCGTCCCCTTGCGCAACTCGGTCTCTGTGTACCAGTTCCTTGGAACTGTGTCCAATGTGTGAATGAATCTGTGAACCCATTCATCCTCTGGAATGTCCGACCAGTTCTGTTCACATGTCTGAATGTGTGCCCTGGGGTCAGTTTCTCCTGTGTACTTCTGCGGGACATACTCTTTGTCGACCGAAAATCTGATGGCCATCAATCTTTTAATATCATCCCATGATGCAATATTTTCTTTATGCGCGTGCCACCATCTTGCAGGTGTGGCTCGTACTGCAAGGTCCATAGCTGTGATCCTCTGCTTGTAAGGCATCTGTTGCTCAAACTGCTCAAAGAATTCCTGAATATCTGTTAGACCATGATACGATGGAATCTCAGTGGTCTCTACGCCAATCCATCGCAGTGATTTACTCATAAATGCACATCTGCGCGCTGAGACTTCGTAAAGTCTGTTCTGCCAGTTCTCTAGACCAATATCAGAATCCGATGCGCATGAGCTATCGTATTGCCAACTAATGTGCCCTTCTGCGGTTGGATTGATGTAGTCGCTCTAGTTCGCAGTCATCTGGTAGAGACTATCCATGTTATGTGCTTCGTCTTCAGCTCGGATAGGTTCAATGTATCTAGGACCTTGGTAAGGATCCAGTGGTGCGATGACCCGGGTCTACGCATCCTCAAAGGTCATTTGTCTTCTCTTTAGGTCGATGACAGCCTTGCTACCAGTCGCCCAATCAATACTTAATAGTGTTGTATATGGTCGACTGTCGCTAATGATTTCTATAACCTCGAAGTCCGCAAAAGTACGAACTCCGTCAATGTCAACTGGCACCTGCGGCAATCGACCTAATGGTGATACTCGCTGCTGATTAGCTAGTCTCAGGTGGATAGGTGATATGGCTAACTGAGGGCTACCCATCTGTTCCCATGTCTGCTTAGTTAGAACATTCACCTCTGATCCCATATCTAAGACGACTTTGTCCATTTCGAACTCTCCAATCTGTGCTGTGAGTTTCATCTCCCTTCCGGTCCTTGTATGTCCTGTAATATTATGGACAGCGCGGTGTGCACTGCCCGAGAGAGAAGGTTGCTGACATTGATCTATGATGTGCTATAGCTCGCCGATAGCTTTTTCATTTCTCAAGAGCTTCAAACAACTGCGCAGGAAGGATTGTATACTTCCTGTCGATTCATCCTCGTCGCATCTTCCCGATGTGGTAGCCTGCAGTATCTGTTCTGGGCTAGTGACACAAGGTACTTGCTGCGGTACACCCCTAGACGGCGGTACCTGCGATCCTGATTGTGTAGGTTCCTCAAAGGAAGCCTTGGCTTCATGAAATGTCTCTTTATTCTTCTGTAGGTCGAGTGCTGTTGCTTTACCAGGAGCTCTGCGCACCCACTCCTGACTTCTGTTCTTTCCGGTCTCCTGCGATGTCCCACTGGTGGAAGCACTGCTACGAGTCACAATATTGACTCTTGGTTCTGGCTCTGCCTGCTCAGCAACAATAAGCTGGATGTTATGGTGTACCACTGGCTTAGTATCTTTGATCTTAGCTATCAAGGTAGGACACTCCTTGATGGTATGATCATAAAATTTGCAGTAACTACACGTAGTAGTGGGGCTCTGGAAATCCCTAGCATAGTGTCCTACAACTCCACAGTTATAACAAGTGATTGGTCCGCAACCACGGCCAAAACCCTCTCCTTTGCCGAAGCCTTCTCCTCTTGCAAAGCCTCCTCCATGGCCTTGTCCTCTGAATCCTCCTCCCCGGCCACCATAGGTCGGATCAGGCTGTGGTCCTGCTGCTGGACCCTGTGTTTCTGACTGGACTCTGTATACATCATGTTTTCTATCTAACATGAGATCATAGGCTCGGCAATTCTGTTCATCATGTCCGACAGAGCTGCAAAAGACATAGTATAGGTTCTTAGGTGTCTGTACATACTTCTGAAGTAAAGGGCATTGCTGAGGTGTGTGTCCTTGTGTTCTGCATATTTCACACGATGGCCCTTGCGTTCGTGGTAAGGGGTTAGGAGCCCCTGACGCTAAGTATTCTGCAAAGACTGGACAGTTGTCTTTGGTATGACCCTGTGCTCTACATCGTAAACACCATATGTCTTGCATAACCTCTTTTCCTTTCTTAAGTTCGTGTATCTGTAACGTGAGGTTGGCCAACTGGTTCTGTAGGGTTGTCATGCCTGCACTGGTTTCTGCTAAAGGTGAATCTTATAGCTTCATCGCCATCTCCAATGCATCATCCTACGTCTGGAGTTTCTGCTACATCAGTGGCACTCTGATGTGAGGGAGCAGCGCTGCAATAAACCATTCCTTATGTTGCTCCGGCGCAAACTCAAAACTTACTTGGTCTATAAGAGCTTTGAATTTCTGGTCAAAGTCCCATACTGATTCTGATGGTAGCTGCTTAATGTCCTTAAGCTCTGTTATGCATTGAGATTCAGACTTAGGTTTCTTAAACTCTTTAATCATGGCATTCTTGACTTGTGCAAGTGTCTTAGGTACAGTGGTATACTTTATGTACCATGTTAAAGCTCGATCTCTGAGTGTAGTGACTAACTGTACAAGCTTAAGATTATCGTCGTGGATTGTTTTAATGGTCCACATGGCTTCGCATAGGAACCAATGTTGTTCCGGGTCCTCTGCTCCTGTACCCTTAAAGGTAGGTAGCTTCATATCATCTCCCATTCTATTTCTCTGCGGTGGGTTCTGATTGACTGGATTGCTACCACTCAGCGGTGTAGGTGAAGGTGATGTAACGGCAGTAGGGACTGTCTGTGAACTACTTGATGGAGTACCTACGGGATTACTCTGGGTCCCGGTCTTTTTCTGTGGAGTATAGGGCTGGTAAGGGATACCCCCCTCTGGTTCTTCTGTGGTACTAGGACTCGGCTTCCTAGTATTGTCTGAATTATCTCCAAATACAGGAGAGTTGAAAGTTACTTTATATTTCTTGCCACTACGTGTGCGTCCAATGTCATCAAAATCACTTTCAAACTCTTGTGACATTACTATTTTTACTTATTCATCTGAAACCATGTCCATTACTCCTTTTTCATGTAGCAGCATCTTAATGGACAAGTTTAGAGACTTTAGGTACTTACCACGATATCCTTTGAAGAAGTACCGCTCAGCCTCGCTGAAGCATTTTCTCTGGTCAACTGCAAATTTTGTAACGAAGCCTCCTAGCACACTCGCAAGCCAGAAGTCTACTGCTCTCGTAAGGAAATTGTCGAGGTTCTGCACAGTCTAAATCAGCTCTGGTGTCCAGACAATGTTTCTTTTCTTCTTGAAGATGTTCCTATCTGTCAACTTGGATAACCAGTCGAAAAGCTCGTTTCCATAGGTTGCAAAAAATATAGCGTGTATATCTGAAGCGATATGCTTTTCTAACCAGGCCTCTATGCTCAATTTAGGGCTCTGATTTTCTTTCTGGGCAAACTCCCTTAGGTTTGAATCCAGCCACTGGTGAAACTCTTCTCTGGTGGGATGCCAACAGAACATTAGCGCTCAGTTGTTCAAAACTGGCAATGGAACCATTTGTTGGCTGCTATGGGAAGACCTGGGTTTACTATAATCAACCAACAACAGCCCTAGATCACTGGCCCTTTCGGCGACAGACCACAAAGCGGCCTAAAGTCTCACCCGAAGTGACTCTAATGGGTTGGCCAAGGACTCAAGTGTCTTGGGCCAGGTTCTATGGCAACCCCACGGGTGGCTCGCAGCTCTCCTAGCTGCGAGGTCTCTTCCTGCGCGTCGCGCGACCTCTTTCTCGCGTCACGCGATCTCCTCGTCTCGTAGCTCTTCTACCCGCAAGATAGTCCTTTATACTGCCGTGCGATCCCTTTCTGCAGTGCGCTCTTTCCCCGACTTGCGATATCTCCAACCTTATCGCATCGCCGTGCACCGTACGACATGCAGCTCCTACTCGCGCTAAGCCCTTAACCTACGATATCGCGCACCGCAGCTCCTCTGCCGGTGCGATATCACCTCTCTGTGATATCCTACCTCCGCGGTTCAGCGCACTTAGTGAGGCTCGTGTCGACGTGCGAGACTTAACATACAAGGCTGTTCAATACTGCAATAGAGACTGTTTCACACAAAGCATAAATGAACCGTATACAGCATGCCAAAGACTTTAACTTATGTTTATCCTTCTATATTTGCTGTGAATTGATTAACACATTCATTCATCAACTGTAAACAACAATATTGTGCAAAATAGTACATAACAGTAAGCAAATACAATCACATGCATTCAACACAAAACACGCAGGTTTTACGTGGTTCACCCCCAGGATGGGAGTTACGTCCACAGAACTGTGTTTCTCTATTATAGCTCAGGGAAAGGTAAAACACCGTTCTGCTGCACCGCATATGCAGCTTAAGATCTCCTCTCTTAGATCTCTTTTCTCTTCTATATTACTCTTTTACAATACACTCTTCCCTCCCTATCGATCCCTGCGGATCGTTACATGCATATTCTATAAGCCAGCTACTGGTTACCGTAAGATTGCTACCGCTAATAACAGAACCAGAGCTAGGCTTTTACAACAGTCTAATAGTCTGCAAAACACTACTAACTAACAAAATGACTAGCTAGCTCTTCAATCTGCCAATCAACTAACCAACTCTTTTACAATACAAAATGTATTCTTATATAGGCAGCCCGAAGATCGTGCCATTACAACACCGTGGGCCTGTCCCAACAGTAACCCGAAACCTAACTAGTGACAGTCGACCATTTCTGTACTTAGGTAGCCGCTTTCCGTCACACCACAGCTCTCTGCAGTCTTCCATGCTTCCCGGCACTGATCATGTGTACTATGCACCGCTTTGCTTTTCTGTCCTTCGCCTTCAATGCTTCAGCCTCGTTGCTCCGTCTCCTTTATGAGGGTCGCTGAGCCCTCCTGTCTTCCGCCGCTGCCTTCAATGCAGTGGGTGAGCTCTCTCTTCTCGGTCGCTCAGGTATCGTTGCCTTCTTGACTTTTCTATCTTAAAAGTCATGGTTTTCGGCTCTGCTCTCCAGCTAGAAACGTGCTACGGCGTCGTAGCTCTGTCTTAACTTCTTTCTGCCAAAACTTATCTTTCCGCCAAAACTAGTAGCTTCTTCTGTAGCTGCGGGGCCCTACTCCAACAGCACCGATCTGCATAACTCCAAGTTTATCGCTAAAAGTATTGCAACTTCACTCTCTCTAGAAACTTGGTCAAGGCATCGACTATCTACTTTTTCGTCACAACATATTGGAGCTTCACTTCTCCTCTTTGCACCATATCCCAGATATAGCGATATCAGATCTTGATGTTCTATGACACACAAGTCATCTCTAACTTGACATGGAATTGTCCCCCAAGTAGATTCTGAAGCTACACTACCTCACAAGTTGCCTCACAAGTTGCAATATACTTTGCCTCGACTGTACGCAGTGCTACGCTCACCTACTTCTTGTTGCACCTCGAACTCAAGCTCAAGCAATGCCCTCTAGTGGTATTCCTATTTGTAGCACTACCAGCCCAATCAGAGTCAACATATCCTATAATTTCTCACTTATCTAAGGCCGTACTCATTCGTACCCTCCAATTACCTCAGCACGTGCTTTGCCGCAACCATGTGAGCACGCCTCGACTCCACCATGTACTAGCTCCAAGTATTCATTTCACATAATATATCCGACCTCATGCTCATTAGGTATATAAACAAACCAATCATCTTCTTGTAGATTATGCCATCAACTATCTTTGAAGTAGGATCATGCAACAACTTCAAGTTCAATGCCATCGGTGTAGCCTTGCAATCCAACATCTTGACCACATATTTTCCTTAGCTAAGTAAAATCTCCTCTGGATTTTTTCTTCACCCAAGAATAATGTCAAGATTCTTGAAATCTGATATCTTTTGTAGTCACTCCCTTTGAAGCGGAGCACCATCCTCCCTTTGCATCTTGTAGTTGTTGCATTAGGTAATTCTGCACTAGAATGACAGATAGCCCCCTCTACTACTAATATTTTATGTATCCATCTATGTCATCCACGAAGGTCACTAGATACCGAGATCCTCCATATCGAACTTTGTTGAAAGTTCCTCTTGCACCCACATATGAGCTTTTCGTCCTCTATAGTCTTCCATACTCAACCTTGTAGGAAAGGTTGAGATATCCATCACTCTAGGTGATCTTCAAGCAGTTGTATGTGTTGTCCCATGGGTGCCTTCTAATCATGTACAAAGCCTTCTATGCATATGTGGTTCTCTACTCAATATGCACTTATGCTTTATTGGAGAAGTGTGTCTGGTCAATGGAGAAAGTCTCACCATAATCTACTCCCTCTTTTTGAGAGAAACCACGAACCTTGCTTTGTATTTATTGATGTTTCCATCCGCTGCATGCTTGATATTGTAGATCCACATGGAAGACCCTATGAAATTCCCTTCAATTATTGGAATTGCATCTTGGACATCATTCTCCATGATCAAAGGGTACTCTTTGATCATATCCTCCTTCCATTCTTTCTTCTTTGTTGCTCCTTCATAGTTTGAAGGATCTGCATCATTGATCTTACACAATGGTGTCGCATAATTGAGTGTGTCTGATGCCTCTTTATTTCTCTGGAAGTTATGTTTGGATCACCATAATTTTATTCAAATTGGATGATATCTTATGTCCAAGATGGTCTTCTCTTGTGGATGTTCACCTCTCATGGTGGATCTACAGGTCTTTGTGGCTCAGTCATATCATGATTCTCTTATTCTTCTGAAGCTCTTTCTTCCATCACAATGCCTCTAACGTTGGGAGCTTCAATTTCCTCTTCATTTTTGATGGAGTGAATCTTCTTTGATTGTTATGGTTGAATCATCATCACTTATTCTTCATAACAAGTTACGCCCTTCTTTTCTTATAGGTGATTGTACACGATCTTTCCTACAAGACAAATTCAATTGCATGATTAGAAACATTTCATATGTTTAATAACAACAAATTCTAATTCCTAAAGATATATGTCACTGAGTCATGCAGCTATATTAGCCAATGCTACAACATTAATCATATATGGTAACTTTCTAGATGCCTTCCATCTCTACCAGAACATTATTAAGAGTGTACACTAATCCCAAGTTCATGTCAATAAAGAGGTTTCATTCTAGATAAGTAGAAATGGAATGTTGTACAACACCATAGGCTACTTACTTATCACATGCAAGTTAGTAGTAGTTCATAAATGCAAATACTCAAACATGCATAATACATTTCCTAAATCTAGGAACACAAGTGAACAATATCATTAAAGTAAGTAGATATACAGGAAATGACAATTAAACACGTATCTTGGTTTGTTTGGTAGACTCCCTATTGGTCATTGTCTCCTTGCAGGAATTGTTGGAGTCTCTGACAGTGTGATTTACTTCATTGTGTGATTCTAAGGACTTGTGTTTGTCTTGCTCATGATCGACAATGTTGCGCAAGTATTCTACACTATAGATCTGAGTGTATTTTCTTCTTCATCAATCATAACTGCATCCCTTCTTATCCAATGCCAAGATGGATAAGAGGTTATTATTCTTAGTTGGTTCAATGCATTGTACATCTCCTTGGGATTCTCCAAACATGACACATGTGGGATCAAATGGTCCTTGATGGAATCTGCAATAATATTCTTGGCTTTGAATAGGTTCTTCTTATGTGTATCTTTGTCCTCATCTCCCTCTTGATCTACATCTTCTCTTTCGACATAGTCTTCCAGACCATACTCTTTTGTATGAGAAGCACTTTATACTTCTATTTCTAGAATTTGTCCTCTCCTTCAATCTTGTGCTCAAACTTGATACTGTTTTTCATCATGATAAAGTGAGAACCTCAAATGGAAATAGAAAGAATAGAAATTACTAATGAAATTGCTTCAACTAAATGCATGCTACAGTGCTTTTCCGGAAGACTGCTTTTGGTGGGCCTAGGGTTTGATAGAGAAATCCTATTTTTTCAAGTTTTGAATCTTGAAATTCTGTCAGAATATAAATATGTGCCTCCTTGAGGAAATTTGTCTAGGGAGGTCCTTTTCCGAAAATTGTGGAGGGAAACTCCAAAAACTTGATGCTCTAGTTTCTTCCCGCAGTGTCCTGTCTTAAATATTAGGTATCTATGATATTTTTTCTCCTCGAGGTCTACGAATTTGTCCTGAGGTATATTGATTTGTCTTATTTCCAAACCCATAGGTTAGATCAATATTGGATTAACCAAGTGGAACTTATGCTAAGTTTCCCAAGGTGACTTGTTTATGGACTGTTCATTATAGCTAAATTGTACGGACTTCCACTAGTCATTGATTGTGATTCAGGGTCTGAAACTCACATCAAATAAACTAACGTTTGTTCCCTATTTTCAAAATCTTACAAAATTCAATTTGGATATTCCTATCCTGAGAGGTATCAATTCTCCCTAAGTCATCTGTTTACGACTGAATTCTGAAAGAGGCAAAAACCCTATTTTTGAGGAATCATATCTCATTAAGTATATTGAATATGAGCTTGAAAATCACACACAAGTTAAGCAAAGATTTTATCTTTGGCATTTCCAAGTTTCATATCCTTATACTTCTATAATGTCGAGTTATATAAAAAATTCCAAGATGACTATATTTTTCCTTCTAGGGTTTTCAAGCATGAAACCCTAATCTCTAGTAGCTACAATTGTAACAGCATTTCGTCTGCACAAAGAATTATTTCAAGGTGGATCTGACACCATGTTATATTTTTAATTGTTATACAAGATCTTAAAACATTTGGCATCATAACCATATGCAATAGGATCACTTAAAGATACCCGAGTGCAACACAAAAGAAAGACACAAGAATTTTATACTAGGAAACCCAAACGGGATAAAACCCAACAACTTCTTTTGTATAGATTCTTCACTTAGTACAATGTTATAAAGAAATAGAAAACCCAAGGATAATTTGTCTTCTACTGCTTCTTATTCTTCTTCTTCACCAGTAAACTTATATTTCGCTTCCTTGGAGAAAAATTACTTGAGCTTGCATTGTCACCAAATGAGGGAGGGTGCCCCCCTATTTATACTAATCATGTGTGTGACCTTTTGGTACAACAAGGCTGAATTTTGGACCTAATTGGGATAACCTATCCTTGTGGGAGATGAAAAATACATTTTACATTAATTCCTTTGGTACTATTTCCCCGAATTACATTGGAGTTTTTACCTTGACTCTTTCATGGCCAATTACAATAATGACATCCCCAATTGGAGGGAAGACATCCCCGAAAGGAGGTACAATAAAAATACCATAAAATACATTAATAATAATACAACTAATACAATGAAGAATATCTTTAGAAGTTACATTTTCAGCAACATGATGAAGGCGACTTCAATCCATGTGAGAGTAAATGAACCTAGAAATGGTGTCACTAGTGTTGAGGAGGTTGAACTATTGATGATCATGAGAAACCCATGGGGGTGGGGGACCAGAATATTGATGAAGTAGTTGAATGGGGGACTTCATTGTACCAGATGTGTTTCTACTGTGATTTTTAAATGAGAACACTTCTACCTTCGAAATGTACAACTCCCCCTAAAGTGATATATGTGTTGACATTGAGCATAGGGGAGACCACTAATCTAGGAATCACTAACGACTCTCCCTACTTAGTTCAAGGAGATCCTTGATATTTATTGAAAGTGATCCCAAGGTACCATTCCAACTACTGCAATTCTCAGAACATGGTAATCTAATGTCGATGAGATCTAAAGTACGTGATAAGGTGAGGGTCTTATCCTCTGAACCAAGATAATTTTGTAACCGACTCTGAGACTGACATACCTGACACAAGATTGGTTGATAAGCATGGGGATCATGAATTCCTTTGATCAATGTAAACTTTGGGAGTAACTAACAACAACATTCTTCAAAATAGAGGGATAAAGTGTAACAAAGGGAGACAAAATGCAAATGAAGGGCTTTGTTGGAAACATAATACTGAGAGTAATGGTGACAAACAAAACTGATAATTTTGGGATATTGAGAATCAATGGCATCAATTAAAGGTGACCACAGGGTTGCTTCCAAAAGAATGGAGTGGTTACTATAGTTTTGAGTGGGTTGGGGAACTATCTATACATAAAGAATATTGGTAGGGGTCCCCATGGTTTTGAGTGTGTCTGAGGACTAATGTGATGATGGGTGGGATTCCCAAGGTTTTTGGGAGTTAGGAAATCAATTTTTTGATGGACGAGGTTTCCATGGTTTTTGGTGAGTCCGTAAAATTTTTCCAAAATTATGTGATGATTTTTTTGCAGACATGAATATGGGTACCCCACAAATCAATTCTATGTAGATTGTTCCTAGTGGAATAATTAAAATAGAATTGATTGCTTATGAGGGAGAGGGCCCCATTGTTGTCTTCGTAGGGTTGTAGATACAAGGACTATTTTTCAAATGGTGATGTTCTCATGGGTGTATGAGTGGTTAATTGTGAATCTAGATCGTAACATGTGCCAAGGAATTTGGTGGCATCAATTGCTGAAAGTGGGAGAGGAAATGCACAACTATAAAATGGTGAACTATGGGTCAATTGTCTCAAATGGGTTCAAATTCCTCAGACTTGTAGGATTTTGACATCATGGGTGTCAAATTATGACGATGGTTACGATGGTGCACACACCCATGGGGGAAACATGTTATTCATAGTAATAATGTAGATGGTACATCAATACTAGTAATTAGGACCCTATGGTTATCAACGGGAGTATTGGTCAATGCAATGTAGTTAGAGGGAAGATGTCAGCTATATGCCACTTTTGGGATGATACCTATGATAGAAATCTAAAACCACTATTGATGGGGGTTAGAAAACCTTCATTCTCTAGTTGGAAGCCTACACACATGATGCAAATAGCCAAGTATAATAGAGGACATGAAAAAGGTGTTGACAATGCATAAATACGAACCAAAACATGGTGCACCTGTGGTATGCGTGTGAAATTATGGAAAGAGTTGTTTGATATACAACTAGTGATGGGTTGTTGACGGTTATTTTGTCATAATATAGCAATATATATGACCCATTGGGTAGGAATTTTTTCACTACATATGGTCTTATCCATTTAGAAATGAATTTTCGCAATCATGGTTTGGAGTAGTTTCTTAGGATTGAAAACGAGGATGAAGACCCCTTCACTAAAGGTGCGAGGGCGAACTTGATGGTCATAGTGTGCTTTGGATCAAAGCTTCATGGCCTTGTTTTGTTGTAGTGAGTACATTCTTTCTTCATCTAGGTGTTCCAAACTAAACAACTATTTTTCTAAAGCAGGGGTATCATGTAACAACTCTAGATCGGATTGGAGAGTAGGTATTTTCCATTCAATTGGTATGATGACTTCGACTCCATGGACAAGGTGGAATGGGGTAAATTTGATCGCAGTTTTTATTGAGGTTTGGTAGGCCCATAATGAAAGAAATAACACATGGTTCCAATTGGATTTGTTCTTATTAATTGTGCATTGGAACATAGTTTTGATAACTTTGTTTATTGCTTCGAATTGGTCATTAGCTTGAGGATAGTAAGGTGTAGAAAATTGATGTTTGAACCCTAACAAGGAAGAAAACTCCTTGAAAGTATGATTATCGACATGGGTGTTTTTATACTAGAATAATTGCTTGGGAACTCCAAAGCATGCAATGACATGGTTGAAGAAGAATCGAGTGGTGATAGTGCATGTGAAATCAAATGTAGGCATGGCTTCATACCACACTGGAAGTTGTCTACAACCACTATGATGTACTTGTGACCCTATGTTGAGGATGGGTGACAATCAATGAAATCAATATCCCATTTTAAAAAGGGGCCCGATGTGATGACTAGATGGAGGGGGTAGGGGTGTGTTAACAATAAAATAAACACCCTTTAGAGTGTTGGTCTAAAAATGTTTTTCTATTTTTCCCGCAAAATGAAGATCAGAATTTTTGAACAATTGAGAGATTCAATCTCTCATTTGACCACTACCTCCACAAAGGAATAAATGTTTGAGGAAAAAGGTACCTCTAAAGAGGCCAAGTCCATGACTACTTAAGGGCCAAAACCCAGTTCCTATAACTCATACTATGAAAAAATTCCTAACATGGGTATGAATTGTCCTGGAGATACTGAAAATCAAGTTTGATGCCTAAAAAATAGGTAAAGTGGGTTTTTTGAAGGAAATAATAAAAATTATTCAAAAATATTAATTGCACATTCATGGTTAAGTGATTGGGTGCACAAACCCCAATTCTACGTAAGGAAGGAATATGAGGTGAATGAAAAAGAAACAAAGAGAAAAACAAAGGCATGATGGAGGATTTGGAGGCTAGATAGATTCTTTTTTCACATGAAGTTGTCGGTGATCATTAGCATAGATTTATAAGGATGGTTTAGAGAAAATGAGAAATGGATTCACCTATATCATTGGGTTGTAATCACTCTCTTCCTATTTTAAATATGATGCAATTCTAGTTTCCCCCAAATGTTGTGATTGAATCTATGTATTTTCATATATTTTAGTCAATATTTGGTAGATAGTTTCCAAGTTTTTCAATGTCTTCAAAATATAGAGGTAAGGAACTAGCAAGCAAGCCATAAATGGAGGCCTAAAGGCCATGGATGGTCAAGCAAAGGGATCTTCCACGAACAACACGCTTCAAGAGGTAATCTCCTTCATTCCTCCCTTCTCTACTCTTTGAAAAAGCTTAGGAATCTCAAGAAAATTTCAAATTATTGCATGTATTTCTTTCAATTAGGACTCACCCCCTATAGTTAAGGATAGAGAATTTTGTACACATCCCTGCAACAATCTCTACTAACAGAATGACGACCATACTAGGGATCTATGGGGTTTTTCTCTTGTTTTATTGAGTTTTTTCCCTTGTTTGGGTGTTTATTACCTTTTAAATCTTTTAATTAATGCTTGATATTGGTATCTAAAGGATTTAGTTCAGCTCTGGAGGTCAAAACCTGCCTAACTCAACCCTTGGATTTTCATTTTTCAATAGATTTGGCCAAGATCTTGTTTTTTTCCTCCTTTGAGATTATCACCACCCTTTTCTAGTGTATATAGAGAGTTACCACCATAGAAACACCCTCTTTGACTTAAAAATGTGTGGTTCCACCTCTTTGTGCTTCAATACATTAGTGTGTTACCCACAGTGAGGTAGAATCACGACTTCTTGATGTTTTAGGTATAAAATCCTCATTTCTTGTATGTTTTGAGTGATGCTTTTTTCTATGGAAAGATTAGGAATCCCTATAATTTATTTAAGAGACTAATTTCATCTACTTTGATGAATATTTGAGGATTTATAAATATTTTAAATATTTGTGTGCTTACTAGCTTGAAAATTGTCAAAAACCTAGGAATTGTAAATCATTGTTTTAGGCCTATATTTAGGGATGACTTTGAACTTTGCAGACTTGTAGATGATGGTTGAGGAATTTCAGGACCTATTATTATAAGTTTTGAAGGATTTAGGATCATTTTCACTTGAATTTGGAAGTCTTGGAAACCTCCTTAAAAATCTAGGCAAAACACTTTAATTAGTAGTTTTTCTAGTGTTGTTCAAGTTTTTCTTTAAAAGAATGCTCAAATATAAATGTTTATGAAATGTTTACAATTTAGGTCCTTTATTTCACTCTTGAACTTCTGAATTTTTGTCTAATTTGGTAACTTTAATCACATGTTTGCATAAGAAAATTGTCAAAAAATTGAAGAACATGACACAATGTTTCAATTTATGAACCTTTAGGCCATGAATTTTGAGTTGCATAAACTTGTTGACCTGCCACACAACATGAAATCACATCTAATACACATTTAAGACCATCAATTAAATCAAATTCACATAAATTTTTCAAAAAATTGGACCTATCACTTAAGATCAGTTCAAACATAATTAGAGGAGTTTGTTCATTCTCTCAAAATTCTTGATATAAGTTGTGTTCACACCCTATGTATCCTCTTCAATCGCACCTTCAGGCGATCTTATGAAAAATAAATAGGGATCTCAAGTGTAATAGTCTAGTATTATTTTGAACATAATTTCGAGCTCTATGTATCCTCTTCACTTGCACTTTTGGGTGGTCATGTGAACGAGAAACATGGATCTCAAGTGTAATAGGAACATTTTGAATTTTTGAAGCATATGTTCGATCCACAAGTATCCTCTTCACTTGTGCTTTCGGGTAGTCCCATGAAAGAGAAAGTGGATCTCAAGTGTAAATGCTTGTTAGTTTTATAATTTCGAAATATATTTAGAATTTTGCATTGATTCTCAAACCATCAATTTGGAACATTAAATTCAACATTCAGAAAGAAAACATTATGTAATTGAAAAATCAAAATTGAATCACAATCCTGCATGTAAAATTCAGTTGGAGAGACTTATTATAAATAGGAAAAATATTGAACATTCCAACATTTTCCAATTCCAATTAGTGATAGTTGAAGAAAATTGAACACATCTTATGTTTGAATCCAACCTCTTGAACCCTTGTTAAAAAATTAAAAACTTCTTTTTTCAAAGTTGTAAAAGTGATTTTATTTTGCAACTCGCATGTTTGAAGGATCTCAAAGAACCTATTAATATTCCATAGTATAGAAGTTCATTGAAATAAAATAAAGAGTAGTGAACATTGTGCATTTGATTGGTTCATCATTTTGAGTCATAAACACCACCAGTTTCAACAACACTCCTCGAAACTAAGCAAACTACCCTAAAATCAACACTTAATCTAAAATATATCAATATTATTTTTTATATCACCAACATAGATTAGGCTAGGGCCGTGGAATAAGTTTGGAGACTTAACACTCCAAGACCACAAAAAGTTTAAACTAGTATTGATTAAAGAGAATATCAAAATCCATTAGTAGCAAAGAGTGCATGCCGAGAAAGCACTTCTAGCACATGTGTTAAGCATGAGGTCAATATGAATTAGTAAGAGTGGTACCCCCCTCTTGCTTATTTGTTGGGATATGAGCGCATTACAGTATTTCAGTTAAGTGACAATTCCTTGGGGTGACATCACTTTCTTGAGATATCTAGTCTATGTGAGTTATCCTAGACTGACGACTGTCCCTCCTGAACACCGATTGTGAAGTGGTAACCATAGTTTATTTTCCTAGGGAATCACATGGGATGTTGTGAGTGGGGGACACTTGCAATACTTAAGACAAACACAAGGTTGTTTGAGCTCCTTGAGAGGGTGAGTAGCCAAGAGATAACACTTGCACCTTTGGTGATTAAATAACAATGTAATTGTTTCTCATACCTTCACTATTTAGTAATTTTTGAGGCGTGATGTCCCTTAGGAGCTACTAGTTTTGGAAGGCCCTCTAAATCCAGCTTTTCACTAAACTCTGGTTCTTTGGAAAGGAGTTTGCTTGCTGATTATCTTAGGAAAATTTTAGATGTGTAGACACTTTGATTTTTTGTTGAGCCTAGTTTCCTTTAGGATTGTTTAATTGTATTTTTATATACTCTAATAAACAAAACCTTTTCAATTAAACTTCAAAGTGACTAATATCCTGATCCACCCGTCAAGGTGGCAGCGAGGAAATTTACCCAAGTTTGAAAGCGCCATTACATTATGGAGGCTAATACATGAATCACATCTTTGTGACTTGGAAACTGAACTACTTATAAACCCAATAAAAATGTTACTAGAAAATAACAACGTTAAACTGATTCTGAAAATTTGTCACATCATGGACGAAACATAGATAAATTTGATGAAGTTACTTAAGTTGAAATTGAAACAACAGAATATCGCACAGTTGCTCATGTAAATCCACCTTTAGCACATCCTTTAAATCAGGTCATACTTACAAAAAGTGAGTCATTGGTTAATCTTTTTTGAAAGTTGGAATAATATGCAGAATATTACACTTGACCCTTTGGATTCATTGGGAGTTCAAGAGACCACATAAATGCAGCCTCAAATGGTCACGAGAGGTTATCAAATTCCTCTTGGTACACACAATAGTTGTCTAGGTTCTACTTCTAGGGGAAACCATATACCATGGAATGTTAATATTCCCGACGAAAAATGTGCATCTTGGAACACAAATGCAAATTGGAATTATCCTTCACCAATGGGAGGAAATTCCCTAGAGGGTCATCCTATGATTTATCCTAGCACAATGACTAGGGGAAATCCACCTATCAACCCCATTCCACAATGGAGTGATAAGGTTCTAGGAATTAATCAATATTTTTGGATTTAACCTACACAAGGAGGAAACATACCATGGAATTCTAATCAAAACCAAGTACATAATCAATGGAATGGTTGGGTTATAAGAAGTAACCAATATTCTTGGGACCCAACTCCATTAGGAGTAATTCCACCCAATGGTCAGGTTTTAGGAAGTAACCAATCTTCTAAGAACCTAACTCCATCAAGAGACAATCCACCCATTGATCATGTTCCGAGAAGTACCCAATCTTCTTGGGGGCAGCCTTCGCAAGGAGGAAACACACCTTGGAATGCTAATAAAATCCAAGGACCGCGTAAATGGTGTGGTCAAATTCTAGGAAATAACTAATCTCACTGGAGTCTAACCCTGCAAGGGGGAAATACACCCATTCATAAATGGTGTGGTAATATTCCAGGAAATATCTAATCTCCTTGGATTCTAACCCCGCAAGGGGGAAATCTACCCATGAATCCCATTCTACAATGGAGTGTTGAGGTTCTAGGAAGTAACCAATCTTTTTGGAACCAACCTGCAATACCTATGTTTAATCCAGCTGGGACACCACATGGACCTCATGCCAATGATATGATGGGTGTTTTCAGTAACCTTGA
The DNA here is from genome assembly GCA_001517045.1 of Pseudotsuga menziesii. Lineage (NCBI taxonomy): Eukaryota > Viridiplantae > Streptophyta > Pinopsida > Pinales > Pinaceae > Pseudotsuga > Pseudotsuga menziesii. Next base: position 148,106 of record LPNX010215106.1, on the reverse strand, counting down.
GCATATTACTCAACAAATGGGACAAACGTTTATCAAAATTTGCAACCTATGGCTGGTCAGGATATGCAGAAACATGCTAAGTCATCACTAACTTATGAAATCCTCATAGTTCAATCCATGGACCTTAGGGGAAAGAATATGAATTACAATGGTAAGCACATTGTTAATCCTTCCAAAACTCCTGAAATTCTCATAGTTAAATCAATGGAACTTAGAGGAAAGAAGAAGAAATAAAAGACTAAGCATAATGCTAACTTTGGGAAGGGATATGCACTGAATCCATCTCAAGACAATGGGAAACAACAATCCATTGGATTGATGCAACATTTTCTGCAACACCATCATCAAATGGTTGCTACAGCGTTGTTACCTCTGCCAGGGGGAAACGAGTCAAATTTCCCATAAGGGGGGAATGATCCCAATGCCAATGTATTCATGTGTGATCATGAGGTGAAAATTCAAATGATATATCATTCTTATGATGTCCCTCCTAGTACATTGGATCAATAAAAATCACAACCAAGTGGTTATCTCACCATTGAGAAACCAATCATAGACATAGCACCACACCCTCCCAAAGGTGATCTACGTAGAACAATGCATAATCCTAACGCACAAGATGCTCATAATGAAAATATTGTTGAGGAAATAGATCAAGCACCATGTGCCATGTCCGCCATGGAGGTCTTGCAATATTGTCTTGCACAAAGAAAGCAACTATTTTCTTCAACTAGAGCTGTTGATCCATCCGATGTGACTTTGATCACATTAGAGTTATAACAATTAATTTGTAGGATTCCTTTCAAAGTTGCTTTTCAGATTAAAGTGACATCTCATGGAAATAATATCTTTCAAACCATAGTTGATGAAGGGGCCTCAACTTGTGTCATGTTGTTTAAATGTTGGAAATCATTACGATCAACCACCTTAGTTCAATCCCATACTATGTGAAAAGAATTTGATGGGAATTCGTTCTCTCCTCATAGACTCATTGTAGACTGCCCTATTGAATGGGGTGGCAAAAAATTCACAGTGGATGTTGAGGTAGTATATGTGCCTATAGATTACAAATTTCTGTTAGGATGTATTTTGGATACATGCGATGATGGCTATAGTGTCTTCAAAGTCCCAAGGGATTTGATTCCCTCATTGGGGAATATTGCATGATAGGCCAATTAGATTACCGCATGCTTGATATTTTTGTCCAGACGAATGTTCCTTTCATTAGGGATGCTCTAAAGGAGTTTGAATACATTAGGGTAGGATCGTTAAAAAATGATTCCCTCATGGGAAAATTTATAATCCTGTGACCCTTATATGCCATAGAAGTGTCATACCAAACTATTCAAATAGCTTTGATAGTTTTGGATCAAAATATTCCTTGATGGAGGAATATGATCCAGTTACTTAGCCATTTTTTGTTGTGAGCTCTCCCAACTCACTTTACTTCTTGGAAGGAATTTTACGATCACATGAAACAATCCTTGAAGTCATAAACATTTGGTTGTACCCACCTAAGGACATTTTTTGTGGGACCACTAGGAGCATAATTGGTTTAAATCCACCCAAGTATAGGAGCGCCCTTTGTATGTTCCTCGATCTTATCGGGTATATTTCAAAGCATGCATATAGGTTTAGGTTATCCCTATGTGAATATGCATTTCAACCTTTTGCAACCCAAAATTTCCATAGCGTCTAACCTATTGGAAATTGGTGGGGCATCCCATCATATCTGTATTTTCCACCATTATGACAGAAGAGCCTACCAAACATTGGACACCCTAGTCAGTACCCCATTTCCATTTTGGTGCCCATGCTAAGTTATTCTCATAGGCATGGGAGCCCAATTAGTTCCATCATGACCTGGAGTTTGAGACCACATACTTCTTTTCCATACAGTTCTGACCATTTCTTGATGGGATCCCTATTTCATGTCAGTTTACAAAAGCATGTGTTAAAATATTAGCATGAACATTTGTGCTTACTGCTTTGGTGCTTATTGATTATGTTGTCTATATGCTTTTGTCGTCACTTTTTGCTCAAGAAGTCTATAAATCATTTCTTTTGTTTAAGTTGAACTATACATGTGAAAACTATTTGATTCAGGTAGTTGATGGACCATGATTCATTGTGATATATGATTTTGGTGTTTTTCACAAGAATTAGCAAGAAGTAAACCACATTGCCCCTTTCTTACTTGTTCATCGCACCAAATTGGATAAATGCAGTTATCTGGATCTATTTCACCATCCGTCGACAAATAATCCCACTTCAGATAGCCAGCCGATGGACGGAACATTCGTAAGAGTGTGCACAACTAGCTCAACCCTTCTTTATGTATCCTTTCCTTGGCTTGACCCATGCCATGAAAAATAGAGTATATCCATGCAACACTCATTCCCTCCCACGTATAGAATTCTTTATTATTTTTTCAAGCTACTAAATAAAAAAACTACTAAAAATTAAAAAAACACAAAAATCCAAAAAAAGGGGGAGACTTGAATCATGTCATGTTGAATCTTTAAAATAGAGGCAACTGTCAGTTTTAGTCTCCCTTGAACATGACACATAATTTTGTATCTGCTTCCAATACACCATTTACATTTGACTTGGTAAGTTATACCAGTAATCTGAACATATCTCCACCGATAGGTTATCCTTCCTGCCATTTATGGAGCTTTCGTTAATTCATCTGGAATTGACAAATTTAACAATGGTCAGTTACTCGAGTCTTATGTTGACAAGTGTCACTATGAATTGTGTTATGTGTTCAAGGGAAGTCAAACCAATACTGACCATTCGTCAAATGTTCCTGGCCAATCATGTCGACCTTCCTTGTGTTAGTATGCAGTGTTGGATCTCACAGCTCTACCAAATTATACCAACCTATTGATCTCAATTTCATGTCAGTTGGCGTGGGATGCATTAATACCCTCCTTCTGAAAGATCCATTCCTATCGATGCCAAATCATCATCTAGGAAATGGATCTAGGAACCCTAGTGAGTACCTTGGATCTTGCAGTCATTAGTGGCAGGTTTCCTCACAAATGACAGTGGGTATACATCAATGACCCCTGATTGTTTGATTCTACAAGTGTTAGACATCAAAACATCTATTCACACTTATTAGTTTGTGCTCAAATACCTTGGATTCCATCATCATTATCGGTGGGCCTCCTTGCATCTGTTAACAGTATACATAAATGACCTTCTTGGCCATTTAACTTATCAAAATTATAGTGAGCTCGGGACGCTTCTGTCCAAGCTCTTTGGGCATAGAAATACAATTTTAAAACAAACTAAATAATCTCTTTCTTTAGGTCTGATACACCAAAGTTTGGTCTCAGGGGACATTAACCACCACCACCATCATCATCAATTATGATCGGAATTAGCTCATTTATTCGCATGATACAAACTCGTACTATCATTTGTTTTTATTGAATACCTTGGGAAAGACAATTGTATCACTCATTTGATGCATTGCCTGAGTTGCACAAGATCAAAATACCATGTCAAAGTACCATGAAGACCTGGATATGTTGCACTCATCAAATGTGCACATATATTTTTGAAGAATTTTTGTTGACATAGATCCACTGTGTATTGTTTGTGGCCATTCTTGTTTATTGCTGATAATGGGTTAACCCACCTCAGGAAGATATTGTATATTTGGAAAATTTCCTTGTTTGACTTGTAGGTGTTTCTCCAACTCATGCGTTCACAAATCGTCCTTTTCCATCATTCCTTGATCACTAAAGAGTATCAGTACAAAGCATATTGGAATAAAAGAGAAATCAATGTATTTCAGCCCTTAGAATAGCTTCAGGCCTCACACATTAGAGGGAAGCTGTTAACAATAAAATTAACACCCTTGAGAGTGTTGGTCTGAAAACATATTTCTATTTCGCCCGCAACGTGAAGATTATAATTTTGGAACAATTGAAAGATTCAATCTCTCATTTGACCATTTCTTCCACAAAGGTAGAAATGTTTGAGGACAAAGCTGGTGGCTCTAAAGAGGCCAGTTCCATGACCACTTAAGGGGAAAAACCCAGTTCCTGTAACTCATATAGTGAAAAAATGGCTAACATGGGTATGAATTGTCCTAAAAATATTGAAAATAAAGTTTGATGCCTAAAAAACTAGGTAAAGTGGGTTTTTTGAAGGAAATAATAAAAAAGCTTCAAAAAGATTAATCCCACATTCATGGTTAACTGATTGGGTGCACAAACCCCAATGCTATGTAAGGAAGGCATATGAGGTGAATGAAATAGAGACAAAGAGAAAAGCAATGGCATGATGAAGGATTTGGAGGCTAGATAGATTATTTTTCACATCGAGTTGTTGGTGATCATTACCATAGATGGATAATGATGGTTTAGAGCAAAGGAGAAAGGGATTCACCTATATAATTCGGTTGTAATCGCTTTCTTCCTATTTTCAATATGATGCAATTAGAGTTTATGTTGCGATTTAATCTATGTATTTTCATCTATTTTAGTCAATATTTGGTAGATAGTTTCCAATTTTTTTCAATGTTTTCAAAAGCTAGAGGTAAGGAAGTAGAAAGGAAGCTACAAATGGAGGCCTAAAGGCCATGGATTCTCAAGCAAAAGGATCTTCCATGAATGACACTCTTCAAGAGGTGATCTCCTTTCTTCCTCCCCTCTCTAGTCTTTGAAAAATCTTAGGAATCTCAAGAAACTTTCAAATTATTGCATGTATCTCTGTCGATTGGGACTCACCCCCTATAGTAAAGGATAGATAATGTTGTATGCACATTCCTGTAGTGATCTCTACTAAAACAATGCCGAATTCACATGTATTGCAAGTGAAAACTTGACAATTGGCACATTGTTTGATGGCGTACACATAATCCTTGAACATGAGAGCCAAAAGTACCTAACATGAAGGATTTTTTGGACAGTGGCCAATCTTGAAAGGTGGTCACCACATGCGTTGATGTGGAAATCATTAAGTAATTTCTCACATTCTTTGTGTGACAAATGTCATCATAAAATGGTGTCAACCCCGTGACAATATAAGATGTCTCCAAGGAGGATATATCAGGGAGCTTGATAATAGAGGTGCCACTGATCATCATGTGATAGGTGATGGGAAAATTTCTAAGTACAGAGGTAAATAAGGATATCACCATACCATGGGTCATCTCTAGTAATGGTAAAGAGATACTTGTCAAGGAGTTGGTCATTTACATGCTCTCCTAGAGTGTTGGTCAGGAGGTCTGTAAAGAGCTCGGCAAGGGCAAAGGATTTTTTTATTTTGGGGATAACAAACTTGATATTGAATTCTTGCAGAATAATGATCAATCATGGTGAAAATTTATTGTTATTGAGTTGGAATCTAATTATGTATTGCATATTTTTGGAGTCTTTAATTACTGTGGTTCTGCATAGTAATATGTAATGGTACAATTTCTACATGGAAATGATGACCTCTAGTGCAAGCTTCTCATCATGAGTGTATTTGAGTGCAGGGCATGCCATTGTCTTGCTGATATAGTAAATGGCATGTTAATTGTAATCTTCAGCTTGTTGGACTAGGACACTGGAAATAATGCAAGATGACACTAATATATAGAGGATAAAATCTTTGTCAAATTCTAGTGGGGAGATGGGGGATGTAGAAACTAGTGCTTGCTTTAGTTCTTTGAAGGATATTTGGGCTTGTTTGTACCATTGGAAGGGGATGTATTTTAGAAGCAATCAAAGAAAACCATGTGCCTATGTGGCATAATGTGATGTCCTCAACTCTGAATCCAAGGCCAAGGACACCTAGAAAACCAAGGGGAAGGCCAAATCAAGGTAGTGCACAACAAAATAAGAGAAAATAAGGCTAGTCCAGTATGACAAAGAGTCACTAAAATAAAACATTCAACCTTTTAAAATGAAATGCATATCATTCCACAATACACATTATATGCAAGGTAAATGCAGGAATGAAGTGCAACCATATATGAGCAAGTTGTTAACATCATTTCAAATATGAAATATCATATCTATTACATCCATTTAAACTTTAATATAATCATATCTACAAGACACCATAAACAATGTAAATAAGCAGATCTACAAGCTTCCACAATCAACCATATTAACAGTGTTAAAAAACATATCTACTGACTGCCACCTACAACCATATTAACATAAACAAAACTAGATATTAGAGTTGCCATCTATAACCATATAAACGATAATAACATCATATCTCATGTATGTCACCTACAACCATGTAAACTAAAATAAAATATATTCATAAGCTATTATCTATAGCTACATAAACAATATTCAAAGCTGATCTATAATAGAGATAAAATCAGATCCACTCGCTCGCACATATAATCATATATGCAGCAATAAATTCAAATATATTGTCTGCCATATAAACAATAGATATACCATAGTAACATAAAATCTATTGGTTTCCACCTACAACCATATAACAGAGATTAAAAAAACAGATCCATGAGTACATATACCTCATAAAATATAGTAAATAATGTCATAACAAAATACTCATCTTTTAAAAGGGAAACCAGCTTCAACAAGACAACGTTCCACCTAATTGTATACATGGAATGCTCATGTGTATTTCAACATGAAAGTCACTCTTGAGCCGAGGCCATAGATCCACAAGATAGGTATTATCAAACCAAAAGGTAAGGTGCGCTCATCTCAACACCAAGAACACTACCACACAAAAAATGATGCATCTTCGTCAAATGGAAACCATTTTCAATGAAAAAAAAGTGTTCCTTACTGGAAACCATGTTTAGGACACAATGGAATATGTATCACAACCCAAAAATACTTAGAAATAGGTGAACCAAAGCATATTCTTGCGCCCTTCTCATCACCATGAGAATACCACAACTACACCTTTCTCCCTCTAAAATTTCCCTTCCATCTACTCTACCTAGTGAGTTGTGACTCCCCTTGCTCCACAGGACCTCAAGATATCACCATCCTCACCTAGGATTTATGAGCTAGATACAGAAAGAGACAAGCAATAGGATACTGACTCATGTTGTGTACGCATATATCAATCTTCAATCCCCATTACAGGGTCTTCAAGCCTCGTTATAATGCCTTCAATTTTTAGCAATACAATGCATCTCCTACTCAAGAGAACGCATTTCCCATAGAAATAGCATTCCACTACATTAGGCATCCCAAAGAGATATAAGAAGAAGGAAATATGGCCAATTCGAGTCCATCTATAGCCATTTTCATTCCCAAGAAAGGTCACTAAAATTCACTAAGGTTACTCAAACCACAAGAGGTTAACTCAAAATTCCTCCCAAGACAACTTGAATTGGTACAAGAGTTACTCATTCATGAAATTCCATTCCCATAATATAAAAATGGTGCATCAAAAGTTGGGGTTTACATTTCAAAGAGTGATGGCTTAAAATAGTCAATTAGGGCACACTAGCACATAAGGAGTTACAATTGACACCAAACCAAGGCCAAGGAAGGCACACTAGTCAAGGATGTCCCAGCAAACATCCAAGAGGATGTCATAGTACCTTCAATAACCAAAATAACCAAAAATAAGGTCCAACAAGTAATGTTAGGGAGACAAACAACTCCTACTCTCAAACCCCCTCACATGTGAAATCCATGCCCCCCCCCATTCTCGTTAGTTATCCATGTTGAGCTAGTTATTTCTTAAACAAAAATAAAAAAAACAACAACAACAATAATAATTTCCAATTCCATAGTCTTATAACCTTGTGCCACAATAACAAACAAATAGTAACATGTGTCTTGGGATTAACATCCAGGGTATTACATCCACCTTCCCCTTAAAACATTGCATCATCCTCTATGCATACTTATTACATACATTCCACAACAAAAAAATTCAAAAATGATGAGGGTATTCCTCCCTCATAGCATCTTCCATCTCCCATGTATAATCTTTAGGAATGGAATGGGTCCATTGGACCTTTTCCTACTTGATCTCTCGATTTTGTAGCCACTTGAATTTTTTGCCCAATATGGAAACTGGTTGTACCAGAAATCCCCTTCTGAATATACTTGAATCACATGGTTAGCCTTAGGTATATACTTCTTCAACAAAGATACATTAAACACATTATGTACTTTAATGCAACCAGGACATGCAAGATCATATGCAACGGGACATATCCTAGCTAAGATCTCAAAGGGTCCATAACATCTAGCAACTAGCTTGGAACAATTCCTAAAGTTCAAGGAGATCTTCTTGGGTCTAACTTTCAAAAAGACATGATCTCCACATTTAAATTATCTTTCAATTCTATTATAATCTACATAACATTTCTATCTGCCTTGAGTTGCTTTCAAATTCTGCTTGATTCTAACCATATGATCGTCCATGTCCTTTAGTAGTTCTGGTCCAATAATCATCATATCCATTGGATTATCACAACTAATAGGAGTATTAAAGTTCCCCTCATACAATGCCTTGAAAGGGCTCATATTCAAAGAAGCATGATATCCATTATTATAAGCAAACTCTACCAAGTGTAAATAATCCTCTCATTTGGATGGTTGATCCATTACATACATTCTCAACATATCCTCAATCACCTTATTAATTCTTTCTATATGACCATATGTTTGAGGATGGTATGATGTAATCATGTTCATATTTGTGCCAAATCCTTCGAATAATCATTTCCAAAGTTTAGAAGTAAACTTTGCATCTCTATCTCACACTATAGCTTTCAGAATTCCATGCAGTATGACAACCTCTTTCATTAATATGTCTACAATGTTAGTTGTCTTATGAGTTGTTTCAGTGTGCAACTTTTGTCAAATTATCCACCACCACCATGATGGCATCATTTTGTAGTCTTTCTGTAGGAAACTTTGTGATGAAATCTATTGCCACAACATCCCACTTCCATTTAGGTATTGATAATGGTTGCAACAAATCTGCTGGATGTCAATGCTCCACTTTAACCTTATGACGTTCCATGCATCTATCTGTGTATTCTGTAACATCATTCTTCATTCATAGCCAATAGTATTGCTTCCTCATAGCTGCTACATTATTTTGATGACCTAAATTCCCATCATAAGGTACTTATGCATCTCCTTTAAAACCATCTTCCTTATATCTCCATAGTTTGGAACATAAACTCTATCATTTTGCATGAGGATTCCATTCTCTACCAACCTATATGAATCAAAATTCTACGGTACTTTCTGTTGCTGCAATCCATCTCTTACATGCTGGTAATTCTCATCTATAACATTGGATTCAATTATATTATCTTTCAAATCTAATGTACCGATACTTATAGATGCTACATGCATCACATGTATCTTCCTACTGAATTTATTAGCAACCTTATTCTCCTTGTCTTTGATTTGCTTGATATCAAATTCATATTCACATAGCGATTCCATCCACCTTATATGTATTGCATTCAAGGTAGGATGCTCAAACAAATACTTCAATTCATCATGGCCAGTGCTTAATTCAAACTTCTTACCCATCAAGTAGTGCCTCCACATCTTCAAGGCATGAACGATGGTTCCAAGCTCCAAATCATGAGTGGCATAGTTTTGCTCATGTTCTTTCAAGTTTTTGGATTCATAATTAATTACATGGCCATTCTGAGTCAACACTCCACCAATGCATTACTTACATGCTTTGGTGCATACTACAAAACTTTCACCATGATATATAATCTTCAAAATTGGTGCACTAGTAAGCATTTCCTTGAGTCTCTGAAAAACTGTCTTCACACTTACAAGTCCATCGAACTCCACATCCTTCCTCTGCAAATATGTAATGGGACATGACAACTTTGAGAAACCTTCAATGAACCTTCAATAGTACCCTGCTAACCGCATAAAATATCTTAATTCTGATGCATTCTTTGGTGTCAAACATTCCATAATAGATCCTATCTTTTCAAGATCCAGTAAGATGTCTTCTTCTGATATGATATGCCCCAAATAGTGGATACTTATATGATATAACAAACACTTACTTATCTTTGCATACAACTAATGTTCCATGAGTACTTGTATCACCAATATTAGATGCTCTTCATATTCTTCTTCTAAATTGGAATAGATAAGTATGTCATCCAAGAATACAATTACAAACTTATTCAAATACTTTAAGAAAACTCCATCCATCGCACACATGCATGTTGTTGGTGCATTTGTCAATCCAAAAGGTACCATTGTAAACTCATCATGACCACACTTGGTCTTGAATGTTGTCTTATTAATGTCTTCATTCTTGATGATGACTTCATGATATCCATATCTCGGATATATCTTTGAGAATACTTTGGCTACTCTCAACTAATCAAACAAGTCATTAATCCTTAGCAAGGTATACTTGTTTATGATTGTTTCTTTGTTCAGTTGTATGTAATCTATACAGAGTATTAAAGTTTCATCTTTCTTTTTTACAAACAACACAGGATCTCCCCAAGGTGACACACTGGGTCTTATGTACCCTTTCTTCAAAATATCTTCTAAGTGCATCTAGAACTCTTTCAATTCTAGAGTACTCATTATGTAAGGTGTTTTATATGAAGGAACTACACCTAGCACCAAATAAATAATGAAATCAATATCTCTCTCAAGCGGCACTACTAGCAATTCTTAAAATACATCTACAAATTCTAGTAGCATTGGGTAGTCTTGCAACTCTGGTTCTTTTCCTTCTTTTGGCCCCTCAACATGAGCTACATACAACTAGAATCATTTTCTAAAAATCTTTCTCAACTGCAGAGTTGTGATCTATCTTAGAGATATGGGTCTATGTATACCTCTTACTACCACTTGATCTCCTTATTCATCCAAACAAGTATAAGTTTTCTTGTGATAGTCAAGCATTGCATGATGTGCATCCAACCAATCCATGCCAATCATATGAACCTAATGGTATGATGTTCAAGTCTGCAAAGGTCCTCATATCATTCATTTCCAAAGGATTATTCCTTACTCTTTATGTGACCTTCCTCTTGGTACTTGTATCCAACTATACTTGACTTGTTGTCTCAAGCTTTATTTTCTTCAAGCAACATCTCTCAACTATGTTAGGTGTAATATAACTATGGATAGATCCAGAATCAATAAGAATGGCTACAGGTACATTAGCAATCTTACCTACTACCTCAATCATCTAGGACTAATGATCATCTTGTCTACCATCCAGGGCTGCATAGATTCTTGGAATACTTCTTCCAACATCACCAATAATTGAGGCTTCTTAAATTTTGTTAATGGTGCTTCGCTTGTGTGGACAATTCTTGTCATAGTGATTCTCCTTACATATCCAACATTCAACATGTGGTCTTAGCTTTTTGTCTGAATTTTCTTCCACTTTGGTTTTGCTTTGCTCTTGTTGATAGGAGTCATTACTGTTTCTAAATAATGGAGGCTTGAATCCTTTCTTTCTCTATTTTTTCTTTTCTCTATTTGTGTCTTCCTATTCCTTCTAAAAAGGATATGTATTCTTATTTTGATCATATAGATTCTTTTCCTTCCAAATGGCATCTTTAATGGTATTTAGTTTGTCATACTAGATCTCATCTTTATAGGAATCTGGTAGACCATTGAGGGACCTTTGAATATTCACTTTCTCATCCTTTATGAAATATGCATACTTCAAGAACTATAAGAACCTTTTTTCATAAGATTCCATTCTCCTTCTCCCCAACTTGAGTTCAAAGAACTCTTCCATCTTCTTGTCATAGCAGTTCTCTCAGAGATATTCTTTCTGTAAGTATTTCTTGAAATTTCTCTAGGAGAATCTATTTTCATCAGCATATTTCAGTTTGACTAGCTAATCCCACCAAATAGAAGCTTTACCTTGCAAATTATAGATGGATACCCTTGCTTCCATGTTTGGTGTGTACTGATGCAACTAGAAAAACTTTCTAAGTCCCGACAACCAAGCTTTGGCAGCTTCACCTTGATTTGTTTCTCCATCAAAGGTTGGGGGTTTGATTCTTCTTAGTTCTCCCACCAGTTCATTCAGTGCAATCATTCTCTTCTTATAGATTACTAGGGATGTTTCGTGGATGCTTTCTAAATTACTTGATGAATACATTTTTCGTCTTCACTATAAAGGGAATATGATGAGGTCTTCTTAAGGATGATCTAGTAGATCTTTCATAATCTCTTTTTGGTACATTTCTTCTGACATCCTAATTGTTTCTTGGAGTTTTTCTTGTTGAAATATTGTAACTTCAAAGAATATTCTATATGTATTTCTTTGTGGTCCCTGATGGTCCTACCGGGAGAACCACTTGTATTACTTTGTACCCCGATGCTCCTAATCGGAAGAACTAATAAGAGTCATGAGGCAGTCCCCTCTAATTGTAAAGCTGGGTCATTAGCACCCCAGTGTGGTTACTTGAGCCTACATGTGTAACTCGATCCTACATGATTAACTCGAGCCTACATGACAGATGAGTTAACTTAAGTGAACGGATGAATATAAATAGAGGTGTAGTGCTCCTCATTTATGACACACACTCTCACTTGTGTAGCGCATTAGTGGAGAAGAGAAGTAGCTGGAGAAGGAGGAGGATCAGGATTTGATCTCCTTGCTGGTTTTATCTTTTATCTCTTTGGGGCATCTATATTGAGGAAGCTTTTGCTGGGTTTTTCCCTTTAGGGTTTTACCAGGATAAATCTTTGTGTTCCTTTTGTACAGTTGTGCTTGTCTATCTTTCAGTGATCCTGTTTATATGCTTTTGTTATGAAAAATGAAATGAAATACTGATGTCTTAGCTAAGCATATGAAAATGTAACATGGTATCAGAGCCACCCTAAAAAGAAGACATTGTGCAGCTACAAAATCTAGGGCTTCTTACTTTTTGTTTCTCTCTCCACAATCGATCAGCAAAATAAGGCTAGGCTGACTTTCCATTGAAGGGTGCATCTTTCTGTCGAAGTGGAATTCAATTCCGAACATTTTTGGTTTTCCGTGTGGGAAATTAGGGCTTCTTGCAGAAGAAGAATTTTTGAGTGAACCCAAGATAGGATTTCTCTCCTCATCAAAATCGAATTTTAGAGACCTAGATCAATATTTTTGGTTGGGTGAAACTCCGGGAAAGTCAAACCCTAGTTTGACCAGGAGCTAGAAAAACCCTAAATACTAAAACTGCTAAGTTTTGGTATATTTGCTATATCCCAATATTGGAGAAGGTTTAAGAGCGGAAAATTATAGAGAAAATCCTTATGAACACTGTGTCCAAAATTTAGCCTCATATTCGCTATATTCTAGGAGATATGATCCCTCCAAGTTAGGGTTCCAGCGTCTTCCAGAATTCATCCCTAAACAGGACACCTAGGGAAAATTGCTATAGGGTGGGCTACAGAGTTCAAAATGGAATTCCTGAAGATGTTCCAGAAAGAGAATGGACTGTAATTTCTATGGACCAAATTTTAGAACCTGAAGATGAACCAGTGACATGTGGCATGCCGTACAACGTCACTATTCTGAACAGTCCTGTAACAGGTCACCTTGGGAAAATGATAATAAATACAAATTGGTGAAACCAACTCTGATGAAACCTATGGTGTTGGATCAGGGACATGCGAGGTTACCTCAGTGAGAAATTTCAGACACAGAAGAGCAGTAATTTCAGAGATATCATAGAAACAGTAACATGCATTTATGCAGAAGAAATTGGAAAACTAGGGCTTCCTGTTCCAGGAGCTTCCCTCCACTGTTTTCAGAAAAGGAGTACATTGGACAGCTCCATTTGAAGAGATATATATTCCTATCCAATCAGATTTGAAATATTCCATGTTTTGAAACTTAGGTTTTCTCTGACAAACCCTAGATCAGCTAGCTTCGAAAGCAGGACAGACACCTCAAATCATTAAGATCTAATCTTTTGCTATTTGCATTTGAGGTTCTCATTTCAAAGTGATCTATCACATCAGCTTGATGATAAGCTTGGTGAAGTTGAAAACTTCCAAGCATGAAAGTATTTGATCTCTCTGAAGAAAATGAATTGGACACCTACATGAGTAGAGAGGTTCCAGTTCTAGAGGGAGATGAGCCTCAAAGCCTTACACAAGAAGAACTTGATCAAGGCCAAGAAGATCACTGTTGATTCAATCACGGATCAAATTGTACCACAAGTGTCTTCCCTAAAGACACCGAAGATGTTTGATTTCTTGATCAAGCTATTTGAAGATAAGAACATAATTCAGAAGATGGATTTGAGAAAACAGTTGAAGAATGTTAAGATCCAGAATGCATAACATCTTGAAGCAGTAGAGAAGAAGTAGAGAAGAAGCAGAGAATGCAGAAGTGGTGATAGCCACTTTGAATGGCCTCCCATGATCATGGGATTCATTCATACGAGGAATGTGTGCCAGAAGAAAGTGATTACTTTCAGTTGACTTTGGGAAGAAGAAGAAGCTTGTCTCATAAGAAGAGAAGAAGAAAGATGGGAGCAAATTGAAGATCAAGCTATCACCATTCAAAGAAGATCCCTCAAGCGATGAGGAATATGAAGAAATCAATTCTTGATGAACCTCTTATCCATCTTATCATTTGGATAAGAAATGATGATAAAGTAGAATGATCAAGATGGATTCTACCCACGAAACAAATAAAAGATAAGTATTCAATTGTCATTTCATGATATTGTTTTACATTTGATTATATTCAGTTGATGTGTTATGCATGATAGATTGTTTGCATTAATGACTGTATACTATTAATATGCATGTGATGGGTAAGTAGCTCATGGTGCTATACAACTCTCCATTGCTACTTATCAAACCTCTTTGCTGACATGTTGGATTAGTCTAGAAATTTTCTGTGAGATATGGATGAATGTTGTATTGGCTAAACAGTTGCATGATGCATAAGAATTTGTCGTTATGCATATGATTTATGAAATAGTTCTAACCATGCAACTGGTGCATTTGAATTGTAGGAAAGGTCCTGTACAACCTCCTACAAGAAAAGAAGGATGAGACTTGTTCCAAAGAACAAGTGATGACAATTCAGTAAACATGAATCTGAAGCTCCCAGGGTCAGAGACACCATGTCGGAAGAAAGAGCTTCAAAGAGTGGTAGATCCACCTCGAAGGATGAAGACTACCATGGGTATGAGAGATAACTCAAGATGAAGAAAAGAATGCTATGAAAGAAGCTATGATCAAAGAATAACAATTGATCATGGGGAATGATGTATACGATATGATTTCAAGACATAAAGGAAAGTATGTAGTATCCTCCATATGGATATACAAGAACAAGTGTACAAAGCAAGGTTTGTGATTTGACTCAGAAAGAATAGACTATGACATGACATACTCTATTGACCAGTATATATCAAGAATAGAACCGCCTGTACAGAATGAAGAAGGAAGATAATACTCCACTTCAGGGGGAGTGACTACAGAAGATATCTGAGTTCGACATGGTACGACATGATGGACAGCTTCCTGATGGATCGAGACTTTTGGGTTCCAACCTTCAAAGTTGAATGCAGAAGACTAGGATATGTTGATGATCTGACAAGATGGACTCATGGAAGATGTTATGATAAAAGATTACTAGAATGATGTTTGGGATATAGTACTCAAACCAGAAAGCAAGAATGTGGTATCTTACAAATGGATTTGCAAAATAAAATATGTCGCTGATAGAAGTAAGGAAAGACTTGTGGCTAGAGGTTTCTATAAGAAAGAGGGAATTAATTCTGAAGAGACACTTACTCCAGGAAGCAAGGTAAACTTCCTTCAGAACTATGATAGTAGTTGCTTCCATGATGAAGTAAAGACAATCCTTCCTTAATGGTATGATTGGGGAAGAGTTTTACATCGAAAGGATTTGAATTTGAAGACAGATGGACTCATATATGTAAGTTGAAGAAGGCCCTCTATGGCATGAAGCAAGTTCCCAGAGCTTGGTATGGAAGGATAGACAGTTTCCTATCAATTATGGGCTTTACCAAGAGTAAAGCTGATCCTAACCTTTATCTCAAAGTTGTAGAAGATGAACCTTTCATCCTGTTATTATATGTGGATGATTTATTCTTGACAGGGAAGGAGAAACAAATCATGGAAAGAAAGAAGAAACTAGCAGAAGAATTTGAGATGAAAGACCTTGGGTTAATGCACTATTTCCTAGTCTGGAAATATGACAAAGTTCAGAAGAAATATTTCTCAACCAAGGAAAGTATGCGGTAGAGATATTGAAGAGATTCAATATGTTGGAATGCAAATCCATGGCCACACCAATGGACTCCAACCTGAAGCTGTTAGCTGATGATTCATCAGAGTTAGTGGATGTGACTCATTACAGACAGATCATTGGGTCATTAATGTACTGAACAAATTCCAGACCAAACATTTGTTTTGCTGTGAACACCTTAAGTCAATATCTTGTTCAACCAAGACGGGTTCACCTAGTAACCACAAAACATGTGATGAGATATCTGAAAGGGACTATAGACTTTGGTCTACACTATGATGGTGGCCATGAGTATAGATTGTATGGCTACATAGATGTAGATTGGGCTAGAAGTATCTCAGACAGGAAAAGCACATTAGGCAGATGCTTTTGTTTGAGGTCTGCTATGAGTTCATGGTTTAGTAGGAAACAGTCCAGTGTTTTTTGTAGCAGGGCTGAAGCAAAATACATAACAGATTGCTCTGCTAAGTTGTGAAGTCATATGGCTTCGGAAGCTGATATTAGGTCTCTTTGACCTAAAGATGGATACTACAATGATTCTATGTGATAACCAGATTTGTGATGACAGAGAACCCTGTGTTTCGATTGTAACACATAAAAATTCGGTATTTCTACATACGAGATAAGATGTAGATGATTATGTTTCAGTATTCCCATACTAAAGATATAGATGATGTTTCAGTATTTCTATACTGAAGATGTATATGATGATGGTTTGAATGATGATGTACTGATGAAGCCTCTGTCTCAGGTAAAGTTCAAACACTTTCGAGACAAGCTTGGTGTTGTTCGAAAAGACCTTCCTCGAAAGGTGGAGTAGTGATGTTGCAGTGGGATTGTATCATCCCTGGGCACTTGCCCTAAAGTGATCCGGAGACCTCAGTCCTCGAGAATGAAGAGGGATTGTATCATCCCAGGACATCTGTCCAAAAGTGATCCGGTGACCTCGGTCCTCGAGAATGAAGAGGGATTGTATCATCCTGGGACATCTGTCCAAAATAGATCCGGTGACTTCGGTCTTCATGAATGTGGTGGGATTGCATCATCCCTGGACTTCGATTCAAAATGTATCCGGATGTCTTGGCCCCCGTGAATGTGGTGGGATTGCATCATCCCTAAACTTCAGTTCAAAATGTATCCGAAGGTCTTGGCCCCCGTGAATGTGGTAGGATTGCATCATCCCTGAACTTCGGTTCAAAATGTATCCAGAGGTCTCGGCCCTCGTGAAATTGGTGGATTGCATCATCCTTGAACCTCGGTTCAAAATGTATCCGGAGGTCTCGACCCCCATGAAAGTGGTAGGATTGCATCATCCCTGAACTTCGGTTCAAAATGTATCCGGAGGTCTCGGCCCCCGTGAAAGTGGTGGATTACATCATCCCTGAACCTCGGTTCAAAATGTATCTGGAGGTCTTGGCCCCCATGAAAGTGGTGGATTGCATCATCCCCGAACCTCGGTTCAAAATGTATCCAGAGATCTCGGTCCCCATGAATGTGGTAGGATTGTATCATCCTTGAAATTCGGTTCAGAACGGATCCGGTGACTTCGGTACTTGAGAACGTGTGTTGATCTCGTAATTCCTAGAGGAAGGATTGTCTGAGTTCCACATATGTGTTGATCCCGTAATTCCGAAAGGAAGGATCATTAGTAACTCCGTAAAGACCTAAATCTTGTAATTCCGAAAGGAAGGATCATTGAATTGATCACGTAATTCCAATAGGAAGGATTGTCTGAGTTCCACAGATGTGTTGATCCCGTAATTCCAATAGGAAGGATTGTCTGAGTTCCACATCTGTGTTGATCCCGTAATTCTGAAAGGAAGGATCGTTAGTAACTCCATAAAGGCCTAAATCTCGTAATTCCGAAAGAAAGGATCATTGAATTGATCCCGTAATTCCAATAGGAAGGATTGTCTGAGTTCCACATCTGTGTTGATCCCGTAATTCTGAAAGGAAGGATCGTTAGTAACTCCATAAAGACCTAAATCTCGTAATTCCGAAAGAAAGGATCATTGAATTGATCCCGTAATTCCAATAGGAAGGATTGTCTGAGTTCCACAGATGTGTTAATCCCGTAATTCCAATAGGAAGGATTGTCTGAGTTCCACAAATGTGTTGATCCCATAATTTTGAAAGGAAGGATCGTTAGTAACTCCGTAAAGACCTAAATCCTGTAATTCTAAAAGGAAGGATCGTTAGTAACTCCGTAAAGACCTAAATCCTGTAATTCCGAAAGGAAGGATCATTGGTAACTCTGTAAAGACCTAAATCCCGTAATTCCGAAAGGAAGGATCATGTTGATGTTTTGATGATGTTGATGTTTTTATGATGATGATGTCGTATTGATTGAAAGATCAGAATATGATGATGATGTTGTTGCTAATGATGATGATGTTCTCTGATCGAAAGATCAGAATATGATGATGATGATGTTTCTCTGACCGAAAGATTAGAAGTTGTTGATGATGATGATGTTCTCTGATTGAAAGATTAGAATATGATGATGATGGTGTTGCTGACGACGATGATGTTCTCTGATTGAAAGATCAGAATATGATGATGATGATGTTTCTCTGATCGAAAGATCAGAAGTTGCTGATGATGATGTTCTCTAATCGAAAGATCAGAATATGATGATGATTATGTTTTCTGATCGAAAGATCAGAAGTTGCTTATGATTATGATGTTGATGATGATGATGATGTTTTCTGATCAAAAGATCAGAATGCGATGATGATGATGATGTTTCTAATCGAAATATCAGAATGTGATGATGATGAGATCCTGATGATGATGATGTCGTATTATCAAAGTATGATGATGATGACGTACTGATCGAAAGATCAGAATATGATGATGAGTTGATGTTAGAGTATGATGATGTTCGGTTGATCATGTTTCTGATCGAAAGATCAGAGGCTGATGATAATGATGATTCTGATTGAAAGATCAGAATGTGATGATGATGATATTTTGATGATGATGATGTTGATGTTTTGATGATGTTTTCATGATGATGCTTTTGATCGAAAGATCAGAGTATGATGATGATGTTGTTGCCGATCGAAAGGCCAAAGTGCTGAAGAAGATGTTACTGATCGAAAGGTCAAAGTGTTGAAGATGATGTTGCTAATCGAAAGGTCAAAGTGCTGAAGAAGATGTTGTTGATCCAAGCGATCAAAGTACTAATGATGTTGAAGACTAAAGATTGAAGATCAAGACTACATGATGTTGAAAAGCTTCCAATGATTTATAGATGTATCACCCTGATGATGTTGATGATGTCCTCTATCTCTCTCCTATTATTGTTGTTGTTGATGTTGTTATAGAATACCCTTCTCGTTAAGGGGGAGTGTTGAAATATTGTAACTTCGAAGAATATTCTATATGTATTTCTTTGTGGTCCCCGATGGTCCTACCGGAGAACCACTTGTATTACTTTGTACCCCGATGCTCCTAATCGGAAGAACTAATAAGAGTCATGAGGAAATCCCCTCTAATTGTAAAGGTGGGCCATTAGCACCCCAGTGTGGTTACTTGAGCCTACATGATTAACTCAAGCCTACATGACAGATGAGTTAACTTAAGTGAACAGATGAATATAAATAGAGGTGTAGTGCTCCTCATTTATAACACACACTCTCACTTGTGTAGCGCATTAGTGGAGAAGAGAAGTAGCTGGAGAAGGAGGAGGATCAGGCTTTGATCTCCTTGCTGGTTTTATCTTTTATCTTTTTGGGGCATCTATATCGAGGAAGCTTTTGCTGGGTTTTTCCCTTTAGGGTTTTCCTAGGATAAATCTTTGTGTTCCTTTTGTATGGTTGTGCTTGTCTATCTTTCAGTGATCCTGTTTATATGCTTTTGTTATGAAAAATGAAATGAAATACTGATGTCTTAGCTAAGCATATGAAAATTTAACAGTTCTTTGGGATATTTGCAATTGTTTCATATCATACATTTTTGTTCTTGAATGTAAATGATCCTTTCATTATCTTCTCTTCATTTTCTTACTGAATCTTACATACTTAAGGGTTCATTGCTTCTATTCTTCCAATCTCCTCTTCAGGGTTGCATTGTAGATTTCCTTCTTCGAAATCCATCTTTGATCTCTATAGCTTACCTCTGATCTCTGATCTATTGCTGCTATAGATTCCTCTTCATTGTACTTACCCAGTCTTTTGTCTTCACTGCATCTATTATGGTTTAGAATATTTTTTCAATAATCACATTGCATGCTTATACATTAACTGACATAATTGGGGCTGCAATGTGTTCATTATCAATCACTGTTAGCACAAAAAATCTTGAATTTAATGCCAAAGTGCATCTCTAACACACTTGACATTACTCTACATCTCCATCCCACACCATGGGTGTCCCTCACCTTTGACAATGAAAGAAGCATGTCCATTGATGTGATCTTCCAAGTTGAGTAAAAGCATCATTTTGGGAAGAAGCACTCGTTTAAGCATCACAACTAGCATCTTAACCAGAATGAGAACTAGAGATGAGAGCAAATAAAGATGCAAGAGAAGTTACAGGTCTAGCCTTAGCAATTGATTATTGAGTTCTTTATGTGAGATGGGCATTCGTATGATCATCATCCATGGAGAATGAGATTGATAGAGAGCTAAAAATATATGACAAAGGGTACATGTGGTCTCTGAATCATCTCATTAAAAATGCAGAGGCAGAGGTCGAACATGTGATACCCATGGACATAACATATTCAAATATCAAAGTGCTAGGAACTCCTAGAGAATGTATGTAAAATCAATTGCAGTTAATCAATCATAAAAATAAAATACATTCAAATAATTTGCAACAAGTCAATTAAAGAAATTTTCAACTTAAAATGGTCCTCCTATAAAAAAAAATGTCACATCAAAAACATGAAAGATAAAGTAATCTTAAATTATGCAATTAAAACTAAAATTAAAAATAAGTTAAATAATTTACTTATAAGTTAGTAAATAGTAATGAACTAATTAATATAGTATATATTGATTACTATATTTAATGGTATATTATATATTATTATAATTAGTTAGTTAATTAATGTATACTAAATTATAAATTATATAGTAATCCACCCATTCATAATAGTTTACTATATGGTACTATATAATATATTTGTATTATATATTTTTATTTTTATTTATAGTTATAGTTATAGTTTGTTAGGATATAGTAATATATTATATATTTTGAATAGTTTGTTATATATATATTTTTGTTTACTAGGAATTATTATATATTCAAATCAAATAATTAATAACTGTCATATAATATTAAGGTGTCTAGTCATACTTGTATCTCTTTTAAATTTTAAAGGATTTTGATTGGCTTATACATTATGACATGGATTTTCTAGCGGCCCATTTTAAGTTGAAATTTCCTCTTATACGTAGTATATTTTTCGTTCCCAATTCAGTAGACATTGTGAATCATTTAAAAAATCACTATGATTACAATCTTGAATAGCTTTTATAATCTTAAATGGATTTTGTTCTAATGGACACTTGTAATTCACTAAGTAGTGACATAAATTCACAAAAACTTGATTCATTATATTACATCTACAGGAGTCGTCAGCTTTAAGGTAGGTCGGCCTTTGAAGCTTAAGCAATATTGATAGAGCGAGAGGGTTTGTGAATGTTGCTTGATATGTTATTGATGGATACTCTCGAACGAAAATTGCACGGGATGTTGGTCCCATAGCTTATTGGGCAGAGTGACTTATCTTCGTTCATGAATTAGTTCATTGGTCTTGCTGGCAATTATCCTACATGCTTTAATGTATCGGGTTGTTTTGCTCATCTCATAGTTGGTAAGGTGATGGGGCGATGGTATGAGTAGGGTGATGCGATGGTGTATAAGTAGGGTGGTGGGGTAGTGGTTGAATGAGGCTGGTAATGAAAACATTTTCAAAAATATGTAACATCAAATGTTTCAATTTAATGCTAAGCCTCCAGATGGCATTAATCCACTTGAAACAACTGAAACACAAAAATTTAGGACATCAGACTATGGAAAACATTCCCACCTCGAAAAGAGGCCAAATAAGACCTCGAATTTGTTGATTGGTGGAGAAAATGACTCTAATCGTATAATTGGTTAGGAAAAACTTAAGACATTAAACTATGGAAAATATGCTTGTCTCAAAAAAAAGACCAAATAAAACCTCAAATTTGTTGAATGGTGAAGAAAACGACTTTAATCATATTATTGTTTTAGTTTTTGTGAAAATTATTTAAAACTGCGACAATTCGATTCATAAAGTCCATACCAACGTAAAGGCAGCAACTAGTAAGACATACTTGAAGGAACAATGACTCCTTAACAGAAATTAACATGAATAAAAAACAAAAACAAAGTTAACCACTTTAAAATAAAGAAAATTATAATTAACAAAAGTATAGAAAATTATCATTTTCTATTATCTTTAGATTAATCTAAAAGTATACGAATTAACTCGATGATTGCAAATATAATTTACTATGATTTTCAATTATTAAGAAATTTTCTCTTAAGCTCTTTTATTTATTTATTGCTAGAGTGGGTTTAATTCTAGTTTTTTTGGTGGGTTTAATTCCAATTTTTGAGGGTTACATAAATGTGTTTTCGGAAGGAAGGCTAATTATAATTTCGTAAACGCAACATGTCGCTAGTTAACTCGCATTATGATCTCAAAGGTAGTGTACCCCATCGATATATGTGACCATAGAACATTCGAGTTGATGGTTGCATCTGCAAGGGTAAGTTTCCACATTTGGTAAGCTAGGGTAAGTATCCACATTTGGCAAGCTATTTCTTGGCCTATATTAGGCCATAAAATCATTGAGTTCATTCAGAGTCTGCACTGGATCTCTGGGCTTATCAATCTCAACCGTTGTTAAAGCTTTGATGTGTGTGCCAACTTGGTATGCGTGTGAACTCTCTTCTTGTGCGTTGATAATGTTTCCATCCCTAGAGAAACAACTTTCAATTAATTAATTGAAAGAAAGATTGGATGCACAAAGATGACACACCATGTTCCCCCTCTGGTTATGAAGGCGTGATGGCATTGCTCTAGAGGATTGTTTGAGGTGTCAAAAAGGTTCTAGCATCGCTCTAAATGAGGGTTGTGCATCCATATCCTTCCCTCATTTAGAAAATAACAAACTCTAAATAACTAAGTAGGCAACGAAATCATGTATGACTAATGAGCTAGGAGGATTCATTAATAACAACAAGAGTTAGATTTACGAGATGGTAATGTCTATGTCATTGTTAATAGTTATTGTTATAAGACAAATCAATCTAAAGACGAGAGTTAACGATAACAAAAAATGCATTTTCTATTATAAGGTGTATTATCTCATTTCTCATATGATCAACAAGAAGAGGTAAACACGGGTAATTCTCATTGAATTTTATCATCAATATTGAATTGGCCAAGCTCGTACAAGAAGTAGCACTCTCCTTAAACCTCTTACTCCTAATCTTTTTTGGGAATTGCTTCCTCAAAAATTCAAATATTTTAAGAACCCCCTAATGTACCAAAGAACAAGAACTGCAACATCTCTAAGATATAACTCTAGTAACATATAAATCGTTTGGTTCAAAATATGAAAACATAATTTATAACATTGGATGCAATATCCATCTTCTTATATAGGTATGCCGAAGTGTTTGCCGAAAATCAAGCTAATATGTGTATGTCATTCCCGTAAATAGAACAACATTCATCATATGAAGAACAAAGCATATCTTTTCAAACCTAAAAGTTTATTCAAAAAGTTCTTATCAAGAATATATCCATGCCGATTGTTATAGTAAGTTAACGGACTACACCAATTTCCTTGTTAAATCTTGAAACATTTTTCTAAGTGGAAGGGTTACACTAGCCATTGTTACCTGCTTTGTCATGAAAAACTTACATGACCGTAAATTCTCTATAATTAAACTAAGATACTCAAATCTTAACTTAATAGTTAAAATCCATGCGATTTTTTTAAATCTTGATAATACTTAATAGGTAAAATCCATGTGATTTTTTTAATCTTGATAATACTTAATAGGTAAAATCCATGCGATTTTTTTTAATCTTGATAATACTTTCTATTGAAAGTTATTCAAGATAGTAAAAATTGCTAGGTCGAAATTCTATGAAGTACTTCTAGATTTGTGTAAAATTTGTATAAAAATGTGAAATTAAAGCATGAAATCTTAAGAATGTTTGGCAGTTTTAGGAAAAATAATATTTCAAACATTAAATAGAAGCTAATCCAACCCATTTCCAAAGTAATTTGGGTTTTTTCCATCCCTTCTGGTTGAACCGATGAAAGTTTTAAACTTTCTAGAGGTGGAGCAGAATGAAAGAATAGGATAGAATCAATGATTTCTTCAAAATATGCATTCGAAAATCTAAGATGAGATATTAGAGTCCAAAGTGATCGCCATCTCCGTGAGAGCAGAGAACAACCACGAGGGTCTGCATGTTTACTCTATGCGGTAGCTAACCAAGTTTACGTGTAGCTCAAGTGCATGCCTAGGCTACATGGGCATATGTTTGAAGGGCATGTAAAGTAAACAAAAAAGACAATGCAAATGAATTTTTGCTATGTTCTTTCAGAGCATGCTTGGCTTTTGTTTGGTTTAATTTTGAATTGATATCTCTTGTTAGATGTTTACAATTTCATCGCAATCATGTTAGCTTCAAACATGGGCAGATCACATCACAAAGTCATATGTATGGGTTGGAAAATAGAATTAAGGGAACGATGAAAAATAAAATAAGGAAAATAAGTCGGGAACAAAGATGCCAAAAATATAATCAAACACAAATTTTTCTGAATTAATCTTTCAGCTGCTTAACATGTACATATATGTTGAATTTGAAATTGTTATCTATTTTGCCAAAATCTCTTACAAATTCAATTAAGTCATTCCCAATTGAATTCAAAACAAACTTGAACTTACATGCCAGAAAGACTTCTCATTTTCTCCCTCTCTCATTCCTTGCTTAAATCCTTTCAACCTTCTACATTTTTCAAGTATAGTTATATGCAACAACATGAATGCATTAAAACTGTATTTCATGCATGGTTCAATAAGTGTTCGTTCATTTGGTTTCTACAGTACTGTAACTTATACAAAATTCAACAGCTAATTTTGGGTACAAGACAAAAAAATCACAAAATAAGCATTACAAATTCAAAATTGTTTCAAAAAATATGTCAAATATCATATTTTGGAGAGTTAAGGGACTTTTGAGTGCTTAAACATCAACAAAATAAAATGAAACTCACACACTTTGCCTCCGGCAAAACATAAATAGTAAAACTAGCAAATCTCATGTGAATTTTCTCGTCTGCATCATCTCACATCACTGCATTGGAAACAGTGAACATATTGAAATTGTGGAATATTGTATGAATTGTGAATCCTCACCATCCATAGGGTCCATTGTTTAGTAGAGTTACATGCCGATACATGTATGTTAGCACCTTAGACTAAATATAGTGGGACTAGATAGTGCTCGACTTTAGTGCAATAAACGACATCATGTTGCAAAGTTTAGGTTTCCCGAAAAAAATCTAAGTTGCATTAAAGTTGAGCATAACTCTAAGATATACCTCTAGTAACATATAAATAATTTGGTTCAAAATATGACAACATAATTTATAACATTGGGTACAATATACATCTTCTTATATAGGTATGCTGAAGTGTTTGTCGAAAATCAAGCTATTCAATGTATGTCCTTTTCCTAAATAGAACAACATTTTTCATATGAAGAACAAGGCATATCTTTTCAAACCTAAAAGTTAATTCAAAAAGTTCTTATCAAGAATATATCCATACCCATTTTTATAGTAAGTTAACGTACTACACCAATTTCCTTGTTAAATCTTGAAACCTTTCTCTAAGTGGAAGGGTTACACTAACCATTGTTACCTGCTCTACCATGAAAAACTTACTTAACCGTAAATTATCTATAATTAAACTAAGATACTTAAATCTTCTCTTAATAGGTAAAATCCATGCAATTTTTTTAAATCGTGATAATACTTTCTATTGAAAGCTATTCAAGATAATCGCTAGGTCAAAAGTATATGAAGTACTTCTAGATTTGTGTAAGATTTGTATAAAAATGTGAAATTAAAAGCATGAAATCTTAAGAATGTCCAACACTTTCAAGAATTGTTTTTAAAGCTTTTGTCATTTTCATTTATCAAAGTAATTCACATGTAGAAAGACGAATGATAATGCTAAATTGTAAAAATAAAAGTCCTATGTTTCCTTTATATTCCCTTTCTACCTTTTTTTTTTAAATTGACATTTTCACTTACCATTTCAAGATGTTTGAGAGTTGTTTCAACTCTATCAAAATTCAACTGAATAAAGTAAAATTTCAAAATTCACTAAGAATTGAATCAACGTAACTATTTTAAATGTTTCAAATTTCAACTATGCACTCTATGATGACTCATTTTTCAAGGCTTTAGTTGGGATCAAAAGGGTCTCGTACTTGAAACAAATGTATCCCTTGGTGACCAGACACACTTAGAGCTTAAAACATTAAATATCAATTTTATTTCAATGATGCACGAGTCATGTCCAACTTAGAGTGCACTACCATTTTGGCATTGAAAGTGAGCAAACTCTGGTTTTGTAAGATTAACAACTTGCGGAGTCTCTCGAGGCTTTCCTTTTTAAAAAAGAAAAACTATTTTAGTGCTCGAAGATTCCATAAAAATCCACCTACAACGCAAAAATAAGATGAGTGAAAAATGAACTACTATAATATACCCACCTTAAATCAAGAAATCCCAAGGGTGCTATCTCTTGTGGATATTAACTTTGGTTCATGGAAAGTAAAGAATCATAAGGCCATAACATGAAGCACCTATGGAAGTCGACCTTAACCCATATAGGTAATTGGGAAGCTAAGGGATTGGAAAAGGGTGGCATATATGCACATACAAACATGTTGAAGGGTGAACAAAGCACCAAACGCATTTGGATTATTATGAAAGGTGGCCCTTTTTGTATTAGAGAATAAAATTGTTTGTTTTAAAAGAAATCATCACTTTGATAAATCAAAGCATTCACTTCAACACATGATGAATAACCTTTATAATGGAAGGCTTAGTCATGAAAATACTCAAAGGAGTTACACGACTCATGAAAGTGGATCAACTCATCAATGGATAGATGTAATTTTATTATAATAGAGGATATATCAAATAGATATAGATATAAATTGCATATATAGCAATAATATTGGTTAAACATTGGCATAATCTTATTAAATATATATTTGTGAAGTATAATTGAAGAATATGCAATAGACATAAAGGAGGAGTTTGACTTATCAAATAAAGAATGAACTTGCTCATGTCCATCTATCGTGGCATGTATACATACCGTATCAAAGTTTAGTAGAAATTATTTAAGGGAGACCCATTTTAATTTAATTATTATAAATGCAGTCCCATGCAGCGGCATTAAATGCTCGGCAACATACCAAATATTGTTTACCCATTATTACTATTTACCAATTAATTATAGTATTGTACCATAAAGCCTCAGGTCCACACAGATCAGAACACTTGTTTTGTTAGCGGATCTGATGCAGCATACACGAGAGTTGGTATAGGGATGTTCAAAGAATCCTCTCTTTTGGGCATGTTCCATATCCCTCTGCCTTTGCGCTATATTGTATCCTCTCTGATCTACATTGTTTCATCCACGGGAGTGGATTCGTCTACTAGTGTTGGCAATGATCCACCGTCGTCTTTCCCCTCGATGCTTCAGGATAGATTTGACGCATCTCTTTTAAGTGGCATGTAACCACTTCAATTTCTTCAGCATTCACTTCTAATCTAGAGAATACCAATTCTACCTGATTAGAACTCTTTTTATTACTAAAATTTTTCTTCATCTCAATAAACTTTCTCATGCACTGAACCTTGCTCTTTCTAGGCACTACAGTTGAAACTCTTTCCCATATCTGAGGTGTTTCCTTGGGAAATGTCTTTAGAGCCTGAATAAGAGCTCTTTCTTGAACAATAGACCAAGCATCCTGGTCATTGCCTACCATTGATCCATTTGCACCTGACTGGATACTTCCACCAGATAGCCCTTTTCCTTCAACACTCCAATTTCTCACACCACTCGCTTGCTACTGAGTTACACCCTTTGCTTTCTCCCCAGTAATTGTAACATGGACACACCCATTTGCAGGGCTGTCTCCAACTTCGTCTCTGGTTGTCAGAGGGGACATAATTGGATTTGCAGCCTTTCTTCTCTCAAAAAAAAGAATCAAATGAATTTGCAGTATCAGGCTTCTGCAAAATAACAGTCTTTATAGCCTTCAAAATATCTTCTAGTGTCCTCCTAGTACCAATATAATTTGCAATTACTTCCCACCTTTGTGAGGTTCCCTTGGGATACTACTGCACTCCTTTACGGAATAATTCAATCTCATCTTTGCTCCATGTTTTTCTTTCTTCTCGTAACTATTAAGCAGGCTTTATGCCTTAGCATGTCGTTGTGGCCCTTGACAGGTAATATGGCCTTGTACAGTATCATTATGTGGTATATTTTCTCAAATGACTGACCTCCATCAAGATCACCAGCTAATGCATTCCTCAATAGTTGAGCTCGCTCATGTTTCCCTTTTTGCCCTTGTTCCCATTTGGCCAGTGGAAAGAATGGTTTCATAATTCTTCAATGAGCAGCCATAACCATACTCCCTAGAAGCAGCTCCACAAACCAAAGCAAGAGCATTAAAAGAAGAATTGAGATGCATTTAAATAATTGTTGACATTACTTCACCGCCAGGTCTTGGGGCACGGGAATCCAAGCCAACGTCACCTTGGCTGAACCAATGACAATTTTAAAAAATCAATAATTAAAAAAATCCCTAAATAAAAGTTGCTCTTCACTATAGAAAAATCTTAGTCTAAACTCATTTTTTTTTTAAATTGCTCGAAATTAATACACCTGCCCAATCATATATATCCCCTGGATGGGACATAACAATGAGAGAAATTGTTTAAACCCAAATGGGAGTTTATGAAAATAAGGAGAGTTCATGGAAATAACAGGTTTCTTTCTAATGGGTACTCTAAATAGTATGTGGTTTGGATTTTTGTTTTACTTTTGTTATCTGAATTTAAGTAAATAACATTTTTTATTATAATGTATAAAGGGATTCATTGTCCTTAAATATCCTTATTTTATCTAGATTGTATATTTTTAACTACTTATATCAATCATTCCAACAACTCTTTTGAAATTTTGGTTAGATTTTGGATTAAAATGATAAAAAAAATATAACTTGAAAAATTCCAAATCATAGCATGTTTAGGCTATTGCTTTTCCAATTATGCAATTCTCTCATGGTTTGTTACCAATATAACTTGATCATTTCTAGTAAAGATTACTTTCTTTGTGAGTCAAATTGCAAATTAGTTGAGTAGCTTCACATACTCAACTTACATACATAGATCAAAAGTATACATAACTTATCTAACGTAAGATGATTAAGCTAAGGGTTTATTAAAGATGGATGTTGATTGTGTC
Organism: Pseudotsuga menziesii; assembly: GCA_001517045.1. Lineage (NCBI taxonomy): Eukaryota > Viridiplantae > Streptophyta > Pinopsida > Pinales > Pinaceae > Pseudotsuga > Pseudotsuga menziesii. The sequence goes on along the minus strand of LPNX010215106.1, from coordinate 118,313 downwards.
GAGAGGAACTTTCTACAACCCAGGTGAGATAGATGTAGTTTCCTCTAAATACAAAATACAAGATTGATATTTTATTTTATTCTTAACAAAAATGAATAGTTTTATTGAGAAAGAAAAAAACAAGTCTATTTTGGCAATAACCAATCAACCTAATTACAAAATACGAAAGAATATGAGACTTTAGAAATCATATCAGAGAGGAAGAGAGTTTCCCTATCAATTTGCTTTACACTGCTTGAAATTACGAGATTGGGTTAAAATAGTTGGGCTCCCCATTAATACCGAGAAAACCTTGAGGAAGAAGACAAGCTTGGTTTGCCAAAGCATCAGCAGAAATATTTAGACCCCGAAGGATATGGAAGGAATTAGACTTATCAAAAGCTTTCAAAATTCTCTTGATTCTCTACAAAGTTACAATCAAAGCAGAATTTTTAAGACTATCAGAGGAATTTAAAGCTTTAATCAATATTTCAGAGTCGTCGTAAACTCGGACAGACTTGTATCCTTTATCCTTAGCCAACTGAATCACTTGGAGAAAGCTGTAGCTTTCCGCTTGATTATTAGGCATGATGCCAAGCCCCCAGCTAAACTTGATAGAAGACAATCTGTCCAGAGAGATGACAAGGCCACCAGCGCCAGAGACCCTGGGGTTACCTTTAGAAGCTCCATCGAAAAAATTGCAGTTGATGATGAACTCGACTAGAAAGAATTGAATGCAACATTATCTCCACGATACCTCCACGAAGGAGACAAAACAGGCTTAAAAACAAGCTTACCCACAACATTTGAACAAGAACCCAACCGTAATGAAGCTGGCAAGGAATATGTAGGCTGAACAATTAATTTTGCTAACCGCGATAATTTTTTTAAGGCAACAAGCTGAAAATTAGGACGTTGATCATTGAAGATGCATTTGTTCCTAGCAATCCACAATGACCACAACAAAAATTTCCGAATTGAGTGCCAATGTTTATGCAAAACTGTTGCATTGAGTTTTGGAGGTCGTTGGTCATGCCACACTGAATAAAACATTTTGACATATTTTTGTAAAGGGAAGTTAAGCTTGACGCCATGAAGAACCATAGACTAGGAATGTTTGGAAAAGTCACAACCAACCATGAGGTGATCAGCCGTATCCAGAGCCTCCTGACATAAACAACATATGAAAGGCCCATTAAAACCACGCTTCTCGAGGTTGTCACCTGTTAATGGTTTGTTTTTTAATAGCAACCAAACAAAGAAATTTACCTTTGGCAGGCATGATGTATGCCAAACGGATTGCCAAATCGCAGTAGTTAAGGAGGAATTATGAGCTAGTTGTAGAGATTTGAACGCTTTAGCAGCAGAGTAAAAACCGTCTGCACCCCAAACCCAACGATATTTTTGTGAAGAGTGAACTGGAGCTAGGCCAGAAAGGTGAGAGGTTAGCACCATTTTTTGGGGGTTAAATTGAACTGGGAGATCTGGAAAATTCCATCCAGACCAATTACCTTCATAATCCCAAATACAAATATCTTCCAAGCAAATTAGACCTTTATTCTTAGACCAGTTCATTATCTCAATTAATTGTGGAATAAAGGAGAGAGGAGGAGTGCCAGAGATAAAATCCTCCCAGAGAAGGGTCTTCATCCCATTGCCTGGGACTCTATACAAATTTTTAATGAAAAAACCAAAACCTTTCCTACAAGAATTCCAAATAGCTGAGCCAGAAGGAGTATTGGCAGAAGATATGTTTAATAAAGAGCCACCTTACAAATACTTCATCCTAAAAATTCTACTTACAGGGTGCTTTGGATCCTCAAAAAGCTTCCAAATCAACTTGTCGGTCATTGCCACATTAGCAAGACCAGGATCGCGAATTTGTAAACCGCCTTCTGAAGAGGGATGCTTGAGTACCTCCCATCTCACCAAATGCATCTTATTATGTGCACCTTTCCCTCCATTCCATAAAAAATCTCTCAAAAGTTTAGCTATCTGAGCTGAGATAGAATTTGGAGAAAGAAGCAGAGTTGACTGGAAAACAAGAAGCGCTGAAAGGATTGATTTAATCAAGATCAATTTCCCAGACTTAGTTAGCCACTGACCACCCCAAGAGGCAATTTTTTCCTTTAGCTTGGCCAACACTTCAATCCACGGAGAAGGCGGGGATGGACCAAGAGCTAAGGGAATCCCCAAATACTTTATTTTTTCCCACTTAACGAATCCAAGGAAGCCAAAGAGTTATGAAATCTGAAGAAGAGCAAACTGATCTACATTCTAGCCGTAAACTACACTTTTGTTTTTATTTATCAAGGCTCCTGAGCTTAGGTAGAAGTTTTTGAGAATCACATTGAAGGCCTGAGCAATTTTCATAGAGGCCCCTCCCATGAGAAGAGAGTCGTCTGGGAAAAGAGCATGGTTGATTGGATCAATACCCCTAGCAATCTTAATTCTCGGGATGTACCCGGCTTCCTTTTCAGCTAAGGGTTTCATCCAGCAAGATGTACAAGAAGGGGGACAGCTGACACCCTTGACGGAGGCCTAGGTTGGCTTTAAAGAAATCAGTGGGTCTACCGTTTACTAAAGGTGCAATCCAGGGCTTGTCGGTACATGTTTTATTTAAGGTTACAAAATTTGGACATAAACCAAAAGATAGCAAAACTTCGTAAAGGAAAGGGAGCTTAACTCGATCAAAAGCATTCTTCATATCCAGCTTTATTATCATGTCTTTCTCTTTCCTTAAGAAACTTGAATGCAAAGCTTCTTGAACTTGGATGACATTATCCACTAGATGTGTGCCTTTAACGAAACCCCCTTGAAGAGGAGAGATCATCTTACCAAGCAATGGCTTTAATCTGTTTGCTAAGAGTTTGGCTATTATTTTATAAGAAGCATTACACAGAGAGATGGGTATGAACCTATCAAAAGAAAAAGGATTGACTTCTTTAGGAATGAGGGCAAGGAATGTAGAGTTGGTGCACCCACCTAGTTTTTCTTTTTTCTGGAAGGCAGAAATCATACGCAGCAAATCAGATTTGATAATAGGCCATCAGAATTTATAAAAGTGGATCGAGAATCCATCTGGCCGAGGAGCTTTATCAGACTCCATGGCCCAAATAACTTCAACAATTTCCTTCTCCAAGAAAGGCTTCATTAAATCAAAATTGTCCTCAATGCTGACCAGAGAAGGAACATTATTCAAAAATTCGGAAGACACTTCCTCATTAGTACATCCATCATCTTTAAACAACATTTGAAAGTTCCTGCTAGCTGACTACTTAAGAAGATCTTGGCCTTTAATAATGACCCCTTCATCATCATATATTTCCAAAATGTGATTTCGGGAAAGCTTGGCCCTACATTGACGATGGAAGAATGAAGAGTTCTTATCCCCCGCCTTCATCCAAAGGCTTCTTGACTTCAACCTGAGATACTCCTCCTTATGTCTGAAAGAATTATTCATTTTTAGCTGAGCAAGTTGTTCCAGGACGATGTGAGAGGTGGTAACTTATCTGTTTTCCAAATCGACTTGCAAAGCAGAAATCTCTGCCACTCTATCCTTCCTGATTGTCGAAGGAGTAAGAAGAGGAATTTTTATCTAGTTCTTCAGCGTGCACTTAGTATGTTTCAACTTTTGTTTCCAGACAAAACTGGGAGATCCGACTATATACTGGGACCACACCTGGAAAACGATGTCCATAAACCCTTCACGTTCAAGCCGAAGAGGACTGAACCTAAATAGAATAGGTTCGACCTCCTCTTCTATTTCAAATTGCAAAGTGATTGGGTGATGGTCTGACGCAAGCTTAGGAAGAATTTTAGTTGAGATAATCAACTTACTATCCAGCAGAGGACTGTGAACTAGGAAGTGATCTAGCCTGGCATATATTGTAGCGGCCCCCACTCTATGATTTGACCACGTGAAACGACCAAGCTTAGGCTTTAAGTCATTCAAGTCCCAATCTTGGATCACATTTTCCACAGCATCTTGCATATAATCTTTTCACGCAGTTCTCCTTTTTTCTCATTCAGAGCTAAAGTAATATTGAGTTCGCTTGCTATAATAATATTTGCTGGAGAATGGAGCTCAAGGAAATCGGAAATCGACTGCCAGCATTCTTTTTTTTCCACGTAATTAACTGGAACGTATAGATTAAAGAGGGAAAAAGTGATCTTACTGGTGTAATGAAAGAGTTCTGAAAAGATCCAGTGCTGAGTGGCATGCTCTTTTTTTAACTGAAAATTTTCTTCACGCCATAGTGTAGCTAGTCCCCCACAGGAACCTCTAACGCTGACCGCTTTACCAGAACTCAAATTCCATTTTTTTTTGCTTATGAAAAGGAGAGAATCCTCCTCAATTTTGGTCTCTTGAAGCAATAGGAGATCAGTAGGAGCCAATTTCATTAAAAAAATTACAGCTTCGGCTTTGCTTGAATGCCCTAACCCCCTACAATTCCAAGAGGTTAACAACATTACTTACCCAGTGAAGAGGGAGCAATTACTCCCTTAGGGGGCATGTTTCTCTTATTCCTCCTGTAAGACATTTCAATTATATCCTGACTACCTTGAGTCTTAAGACTTTCAACCTCTTCTTCCCTTATCTCCTTCTTGGACTTCCTACTAGCTGCTTTTTTCGGCTCAAAAGAGTCATCTTCTGAAGAACCAAAGCTGACATCATGTTTCTTCCGAGCAATATCAGTATAAGAAGGAGGAGAGAAAGTATCTATAAGAGAAGAGAGAGGGGAGCCGCCTTCTAAGGGAGGAGCCATGAAAGATGGGCCAGTTAGGTCCTTAGACACAGTATTTTCTTCAGAGATAGGCTCATTCACTTCCATTTGCCGCAATTTGCCTTCTTTGAGGATAGTTTCAGAGGAATTTAGGACAACAAAAGGGTTATGGGCATCCTTGGGAATATCAACAACCTGAGATGAAATAGAAGCTGACCCAACAACAGAGTCACTTAAGGTTGATTTACTTTCTTTTCCTTTCTTTCTAGGTCCCTGTGTGGGTTTTCTTGGTTTTTGGACTTGAATCCATTGATCTTATTTCTCTTTAGATTTAACCTCTTCAATTTTTTTTTTGCAGTTTCGGGTGAAATGGCCATAGCCATGGCAAAATCTACACTTAAACGAGATTTTCTCATAGTCCAACTCCTAGGTATAAGACCAATCTACAGTTGTTAACTGTATTGCTTCGGGCAGACCAATCTCTAGGTCAACTTCTACACAAATCCTTGTGCAAGAAAATTGGTCTTTCCTTTCAGCCCTGTCAATGTATCTGCCAATATTATTCCCAATAATTACCAAAGATTCAGTATTCCAACTATGCAAAGGAAGAAAGGGTAATCTTACCCAAATAGGGACTGCAGATGGAACATCCTGGGAAGGATCCAAATCGGGGGTCCACTTATTCAGGTAAATCCCCTAAGGTCCCATGAAGTATGGGCCATTTCAGAAAATCAGGTCTCTATCCTCTACATATTTAAAAACAAACACAAAGAATCCTCTTCCAACAAAGTGACTACGAATATCTTTTGAGACTAATGGCTTCCAGTTCCTCTGCACCCATCCTTCAATTTCCTTAGGAGAGGGCCAAAGGCCAGTGAATTGACCGATGAGCCCCCACTCAGCAGCTGGAAGCTCAACCGACGAAATTTCAACCTTCTTGAAAAAATTATTAGATGCCCCCCCTTTCCTCTTACTGCATGAAGCAATCAACCTCTTGAAATCTTCCAGATCGAGAGGGAGAGGGAGCGGAGGAACCCCTCCAGAATCCATTGGGACCAATGCACTCAAAGGTCCTGAAGAGAGGATCCTAGCTCCAACGCAAATCCAAGAACCTGCAAAAGAAAATTCCCAAAGAAATAGCGGACAAGGAAAAAGACAAGAAGCCGACTATTGAATTTAGGCAGCTCCAATAGTTCCCACCAGACAAATCCTTCCTCTGCAAAAATTCCATAAAGGCCTATCTTGAGGATTGGGAAAAGAACCAAGAAAAAATTAGTGTAGAGACAAACTCCAACCGAGAGCTGGGAGATCTAGAAGCATGACCTTCTGGCAACCTTCTTCAAGAATCAACCTCCCATGCGCCACGAAGGCCTTTAGAAGCAGCGTGCAAGTAGGAACAAGAAATATCTACTCCACGAGGGAGCACGAACCAGACTCCTTGAACAGAAATCCAGGGCAACACACATAATTTTTTTTTTGAATCTTGGAGCGAAATCGTCCAAAGGCCAAATCCCCTAAGTATATTACAAGATTGATATTTTAGACTAGTAAATGCAAATTAGGATTTAAGATCAGATATTTTAGATTATAGAGACTTCCAAAAAAACATAAAAACGTCATAGCAAAGGAGAAGATCATTACTCTACATCATATCAGTAAAAATAATTTATAGAGCAACGTAAAGAGAATTTATAAATGCACATAGAAGTCGAATTCATTTACTTAGTTAACTTTGAGGGTTTGAAATAGAGAATTTTGAAGGAAAACTATCAATAGCAAATAGCTCAGACTTAGTTCTCCATGGGATGTGTTCAATGAGTTCACCATGGGATGTCCTCGATGTCTTAATGGCTACTTCAATGGATATTCCTACCCATGCCTCTCAAAAACTCCTCCAATTGGAACACCTACAACCTTAGGTAAACCTTTGCCAAATACAATGATGAATTGGGTAATCAATATTAAAGTTATTGGCTAATTTAGTGGACTGAACAACAATGTAATGGAAGTTTCTATGCAAAGATAATTTTTGTATTCAACTCCTCATAACCATTGCAGTGCTCAAAGGACAACCCATATATGATAGGTAGGTAATCACGAAGGAGGAGGAGATATGACAAATAGTCATGCGAGAAGAGGATATTAATAATTTTAAGTTATGAGATATCTCAATAAGTTCTGGAGGATTAAATTCATTTATGCATGAGAATGTGGTATTTGATATGCATATGTTTATTGGTATTTGTTTCTTCACTTTATTTACATTTTTTAGAATAATAGTTTGAATTTTATACTTGAAAATTATATATAAGTATAAACAAAATTGATTGAATTGATCTTATCAATATTATGTATGTTCATTTTCAAGATACAATTTTGAAATTGATTTACACATTTCAATATAGGCATATGGCAATGCACTTAACTTATGTATTAAACACAAGATTTAGGTTTCACATTGGTGGATTTAGATAAGCATTTAAGATAAGTGATATGATAATTTGCTACAACTTTTACAAATCAATCAAATAAAATATTGAGAGAAACCATTGTTATCATAATTAAAAACTAATCTTTGTCCATGTTAACTTTGTATCTATCAAGCACCTAAAAAGTTGAAATCTACATAGTTACAAACTTTTTTTTATAAAGTGAAACTTGAGAAAACTTTGCACCGTGATAAATTTAATATCTCGCAAAACTTATTAAATCTAAAGTTAAAGTGGATCTATACTGATTTTTATAACTTCTTAATCATATTCTCTTATAATATTTTCTCCAAAATTATTTATTAAAACCTTACTTTTAAATTTAATAAAATCAAATCCTAAAACTTCTACAATATTTACTAATTATTTTAAATATTTTGTAATTTACAATGTTTATCGATTATTTTAGATATTTTAAATATTGTAGTTGTATTATTAAAACCCCTCTTAACCAAACCTAATAGATTGACTATAAAATGTTGTGAAAAATTCTATGAAGCTCCCAACCTAACTACACTTATCCATCTTGCTTAAATCCTATCTTTTAAGGGGATCTAAATTTAGCATAGCTCTTTGTATCTTATGTTATAAGTTTAATAGATTGACTATAAAATGTTATGAAAAATTCTATGAAGCTCCCAACCTAGCTACACTTATCCATCTTGCCTAAATCCTATCTTTTAACGGGGATCTAGCTTTTTGTATCTTATGTTATAAGTTTATTCTTATTGTTTAAATCACACTTTTCAAAACAACTTAAAAAACAATTATATAGAGAGAGAGAATATGTGTAATAAGGATATTTCATTGAATTATGCTTAAAAACAAATATGTCATTGAATTATGGTTTAATTGTAATTTGGGATAGTTATTGTGATAAATACTCAATTTCAAAATATTGGTGAACATGCTCCTCAATTCTATACAGTTTTTAAATTATACTTATGGGTGTAGTATTTGGGTATTTATATTTAATTCACTTTTGTTAAATATGGTTGATTATATTGATGTGCTTATTTTTATATATTGTTGTAGTATTTGGGTATTTATATTTAATTCATTTTTGTTAAATATGGTTGATTATATGATTTGTATATTTTTAAATATACATATGAGTAATGTTGGTCGAAATTAATGTAATTTGTATTTGCTTAATCCAACAACTTTACGTGTAGCTATTATAATTACATGGGGTGGTGACAAAATTTTCCCAAAGGTTTATGTCCAAGTAAAATATGCAACTTCCGTTTAACCAACAAAGGAATATGGTTTCCCTAAAAAAATGTCATTCATGAAACTATTTTCTTTTGAATAGAAATGGTTTGAAATTTTATATTAAAACAAATAAAAACAACCATTGATTAAAAAACTGATTTTTCCAAAGATGCATATAATCAAAATGAAGCTCTAGGATATTTCTATTTCTGGGTGTTTATCCCTAATGTTTAGATCGCCTATAGTTATGTCCATTGTTTTGGTGTTATATATTCGCACATATTGTCCTAAAATTAACAGATATTTAAACTGCATAGTTTATACATAACTAAAAAACATAGAAATAAACCTCCTCCATGGTTATTCATTCTTGGCAAAGTAGTTGGTTGGCATTTAAATGGTGTCCTCCTCCATTCCTTTGCATTATACATACTGTGACGACTGATAGTGGTTGCATTTATTCATGGAAAACAACTCTTCCATGTCAATTTGTATATAATTAGTGTGCCAGCCTAGGTCTCTTGTGTTCCCCTCGATATCCTCCAATCGTGAGTCCATTCTTATCAAATGGAGTGAAGCATGCCTCAATATTTCTAGGAGTTATTTCATGCATTCATGTATGTCCCTCAAAATCCTATTGAAATCCAAGAAATAATTCCTTATCCGATTGTAGATTTATCTCTAATTCGCCTTAGCCTCCAGGTAGCTATCTAATTCTTTGCCTCCTCGTCTTTTTCCAACTAGGTTCCAATTCCTTTCTGCTTCAATCTAGTCACCCTCCTTCTCTGACCAATCCTCCAAGTGAACTCGTGATAGGGATTCTCATATGCCTTCTGACAGTGTGCTTACCAAAAGTGAGGATACATCATGTCTAGGCTCTCCTTTTACCGGCCTCCTTTCCTCGGAGAAAGAACGATTATGTTTTGTATCCTGCAAATTAATGCCATTAAACTCCATTCTTCTTCCCTTGTGAATTCAGTTGAGCCTTCTGTGCATGTGACCTTATATGCATGCTAGGGAATTTAGTGTCGATGGGAGAGTTATCTTGCTTCCCTTCATGCAATGCACCTTCCTGTAGAATCTCCCACGTCATGCCTCCCTGGACATTATGTCCTCAAGCTCTAAACCATTAGGGGTGGTGCTCTCTTAAGGTGTGGTTCCCGTGCCCTTTTTTCAAGGCACCCATTTTATCCTAGGTGAGCCCTCATTATGTATGATGATGCTTGGGGGTATTTTTCATCAACATTCACCAAATTTTCCACCAATTCATTACTACATCTTTTTACATGATAGAATGAGATCTTTTGAATAGTGTTGATAAATTTTAAGATTATATTTTGAATCTGACTAGGGTTGGGATCTTATTTCCCTATTTTTGCAAATCTTTCTTATGATGGTTTTTGAGTCTCCACAGATGACTATGTTTTTAAGTTCCAGAGAAGTTGTTATTTCAACCCCTTGCATTAATGTCATCCATCATCTTCGTTATTTTTCTTTGGTCCAATTCCCCAAGCATAAGTTTTGATTATGTTTCCTCTAGGGCGTATTATGACTCCACCCACACCTACCTCCCATGAATTTCATTTTGAGGCACCATCGCAAAATAGTTTGTGACTTTGAATTTACATTTGCCAGTTTTTGAATTCAGAGGAGATCAGGTCTATAGTACATGATATATTTTCATTTCTATTTGGGGTTCCTTTTCTCAAATATCCATCTAGCCACTTTGATTCTTTTGTAGTTACTATCTCAACTTCCATCATGGTCATCCATTTCGCTTCGATGGCCTTAAACATGAGTTCTTTTGCTTTATTTCCTATCAATTTGCTAGTGGTAGTTTTGTTCTCAAAAATAATTATGTTGTGTGCTAGCCATATTTTCCATCATATGTTTTTTGGGAGTGAATTCCATATTCTTGTGAACATGGGTTTCCTTATTAGACAGCCCCAGAAAAGTCCATCCATTTCGCAAATAATTCACTCCAGCTGGTTGGCATGGTTAGATTGAATCCCATTTTGAAGGGTTTGATCGAAAACCTCTTGGGAAAAACTGCATTCCAACAAAAGATGCTTGGTTGTTTCTCCTGATTTTTTGCATAAAACACACTATGATGGTCCCTCAATACCTCTTAGATTCATATTTTCAGAGGTTATAATGTAAATGTGTACCGAGGTCTAGAAAAATGCATTTTTCTTTGGAATCAAATTGATTTTCCATAATTTTTCCCACATATGGCTGAAGCAGGGATCATGACCTTGTTAATAAGTAATCATACCCTTCTTTTATTGTCTATTTACCTTGCTTTGAACGTTCCCCATACTCTAGTATATTTTTCATTTATGTGAGAGGGTGTCATTCCCTGCAGATGGGAGAGAATAATTTCATACTTGTATGATATGTTCTCTCGTATTTCAATTTTCTTCCACCCTTGTCAGACTTGATTCCATCCAATTTGATAGATCATAAAATGTCTTATATCTATTTGTGAGGAGCTGATTTTTATTTCAAGAAACCTTGTATTTTCCTAGTAGCTCTCTTCCCATTATATTATCCTTCCACATCCTTATTCTTTTTCCACCTCCCAGAATCTATTAAATATATTCCTGGATTAGGCTTCATGTCTATTTACAAAGGTTCTAGATGCTTTTGCCTCTTCCTTGCAAGGGGTTTTCCAAACATCTCTTCTTGGCATTTTTGTATATTTCTTTTGAAGCATTTATTTCCACCATTCACTATTCTCTATTACAAATCTCCATATAATTTTTGATCCCATTGCCACATTCATTAATTTGTGTTTTATGACACACGTTCCCCCCTTTTTTATTGGTCCTTTGACTATTTCCCATTTTTCCAACTGGAATTTATTTTGATTGTCTTTTCCTCCTTACCATAAGAAGAATTTTATTTTATTGTCGATCTCCATAAGGATTTCTGTGGGGGCTGGCCGGGTTGAGAAGAGGAAGATGGGGAGGGAAGATAGAACTGATTTTATGAGGGTTATTTTTCCTTCCAAGTTTAGACACTTTATTCCCCAATCCTAAATGTTGTTCTTTATTTTTTGTAGAACTCCTTGCCAAACTGACACATCCTGGTTTCTTGGAGTGGCACTTCAAGATACTTGAAAGAGGTCCAATTATGTTGACTATTCAACCAAGGATTATGGAGGTTTGAAAGGAGAGATGAGGGGAGCAGTTCCAACTTAGATGTTACTTTTGTTGTAATTAACTTCTCCTTTAGATGCTCCCATGGATTTGTCAATAGTTAATTTGAAATTTCTTGAATTTGTCACTCAGGAAACACTTAAGAAGGTAGTGTCTTCTACAAAATCAGTGTGATTAACTGGTTTAAATCCTCTTTGTATTAGAATTCACCCTTATTCTCTTTGGTTATTCAACTTTTTCCTTAAAATTTCTTCCACAATAAGATACAAGAAGGTTGATAAAGAGAAACCTTGTCTCAAACCCCTATAGGTTTGAAGGAAGGTCGTGGGTCTTCCATTCACTAATGGGGTGACCCAAGGACTTCCAATAGAAAATTTTATCCATCTCACCAAATAAGCATTAAATCCAAATTTCTCTAAGACAATGAATATAAAGTTATGCCTTGCCTTGACGAAAGCATTTTTAAACCCAATTTTATTAGCATGTCATGTTCCTTTCTTATTGAATTGGAGTGAATGGATTCATGGACTATGATAATGTTTTCTATTATTTGTCTCCCAGTGATGAATCCTCCTTGGTTATTGGAGATGATCTTTGAGAGGAGTTTATCTCAATTTGTTGGCCATGATTTTAGTGAGTATTTTGTAAGAGGAATTACATAGGGATATATGTATGAAACTGTTGATGGATAGTGGGAAGGTCTCTTTGGGGATGAGCGCTATAAAGGAGGATCTGCCCCCCCATTTTATCTTTTCCTTTGGTCCAATTAATCATTTTGTAGAGGTATCCTTTTATCCTGTCCCAAGTTACCTTGTAGAAACTAATTGGGACTCCATCCAGACCTAGATCTTTGTTTGGGTGTAGGTTCCATATTGCTTCTTTCGTCTCTTCTTCACTTATGGGTTTGATTAGGTTGTTTTTTTTCCTTCACTTATGAGAGAGGGGATATCTTGACACATTGCATTGAAAGAGGTTGGATTTATGGATTCCATTTCAATGTATAGCTCTTTGAAGTGGATTAGTGTTATGTTCTGTATTGCTTCCTTCTCATTTATTGTACTTGCATCCATGTCCCTTAATTATTTTATGCAACTATGTGTCAACTTGTTTTTAAAATAGTTTTGGAAAAAAATCATATTCATGTTGCCTGACTTTAGCTATAAGTTTCTTGAATTAAACCTCCATATTTCTTATTCCCTTCTTTCAATAGTTTGGATTTGTCTTTCCAACTCATGTTCCTTTTGGAAATCTTCCTCCATGATAGGTGCTATTTCCATTTCCCTTTGCAAAGTTTCTAGTGAGTCTTGTAAGGTCTTTCTTTCAAGTCTCGTATGTTTGAAGTGGTGTGTTTTCCCACCTTTAAGGGATGATTTTACTCTTCTAATATTTTCTTCCCATATAAAGCTTGGGGACACCCTCACTAGATTCTCGCATGTATTTGAGATTATTTGCTTGGCCTTCTCCTCGTGGAGCCACACAACATTGAAGTAGAAGGGGATGGGACCTTTTACTTCCATAGTTAAATATGGGAGAGAAATAGGTTTGCAATCCAATGCTGATAAAGGAAGAATATCCACATGAGGCATACCTTTGCAGGAAAGAGATTCTTACTAGATATTGGTCCAGTCTTGCGGCGATGTGACTCGGGCCACTCCTTCTTTTGTTCTAGGTTTAGAGTCATTTATTTGTCTCAACATCCAATGAGGTGCAGGTATGTTATCATTTCTTCTAACATTTCTCAGGGATCTCGAACTTTGCTTCCTACCCTACATTCTTTGCTTGATATTATAGTGTTGAAAGCCCATGTTGTTATACAATTATCATGCATCCCTTGCGCTTTTAGATTAGTTAAGGATTTCTAGAAATACATCTTCTTGTTGTGCAATACTAGTCCATATACATTCCATATTCTTAATGTCTCTTTGGTGCTTAGATCCTCTAATTCTGCTAATAACCAGTTTTTTGTGGGATGAAGAGGAGATTGACTTATATTTATCCCCTCCCACTAAATTAGGATTCCCCTGAGCCACCTTAGGAAATTATTTCTCAACCTTGTCTTTTCCTCCATATCTAAGATATTTGGCCTTTAACAATATATGTTTCCATTTTAGTCTCTTGGATTAGAAGAATGGTAGGATTTTCTTTTTAGATGAAATTCTATATGGCATCCATTTTTTGTCTTCCCCCCATCCCCCTACTATTCCAAGAGATTAATTTCAATATCTTTTATTGTTTGGGATGGCCCTCTCTCTTCCTTCTTCCAGTGATTCCTTGTACGATCTTCTGGTTGTTGTAATTTGGATATGTTTCTCCAAAACAAGTTGTTTTATTGATTATTTGTCTCTATATGCTTCATTCTCTCTATGCTACCTATTGATTTTTCTTCCTTTTCCTTGAATTTGTGACTGCTCAATCTCTTATTCTTCCGTTGAATCTTCCAGGTAGATCTTTGACTTGGAACAGTTTCTAGTTCCTTCATTCATAGGTGGGTTCTCTTGGGTTTTCATCATTTCTTCTTCTATTGGTGGGTTTTAATATCTCACCCCTTGGACATGTACCTCTCCAAGGATAGAAACATAATTATCTTATTGTCCTATCTCAATTAGCATCGATTGATCTTGCATACTTGAGTGAGGTTTTGTAGATTGATCTTGTTCTTCCTCTTTGTTTTCTTCTCTTTCCTCAGATAAGGCTTGGAATTGATTTGAGGTTTTGGGGGATTCTTGGGGTTTTGGTTGTTGATTGGTTCTTCTATTCTTTGTCTTTCTTTGAATTCGATGCCATTCTTCCTCTCTATGGGTTTCAATCTCTATTATCTTATTTTTTGGGCAATTTTTTGTGAAGTGTCCATATTCATGACATGTCTTGCACTTGAAAGGAAACTACTCATAATGCAGTTTTTTCATGTGATTCCATCCATTAATGGACATATTTATTGCTTTCGGGAGGCCTTTCTACAGATCTACTTCAACATATATTCTTGTGCCATACAATAGGGTGGATTTGGGATATGATTTATATATGTATCACCCTAACCTATTGTTTGTTATAGCTTCGAAGGTCCTCATCACATAATCAATGGAGGGGAAGGTGTGGAATTTTGATCCATATAGGCATGGCTAAGGGTATATCATTTTCAGGGTCAAAAGTGGCAATCCATCGATTTCAATACATTCCTCCTGAACCCATAAAATATGGTTTTTTTATGAAATTTAGATCTCAGTCTTCTATTCTTTCAAACAAAAAAACAAAATATCCCTTTCCCTAGAAGTTTAGTTACATGTTACTTGTGATTAGTGGTCTCCAATTAGTCAAGTTTTCATGGCTCGCGGTGATGACCACATGTTGGTGAATTGGACTACCAGTCCTCTTTCTGTAATTGTTATCATTTTAAATTTTTAAGCTTCCAACTTTATATGGACATTTGGGATCACTAGGAGCATAACAAAATGCATGTATTTCATCAGGATGAGGAGCGAAACTTACTGCATCATGAAGGGCCTCCTCAATAAGCCATCTGCGCTCCTCCAGATTTGGATCCAAAGAAGGATCCATCTATTCACGAGGATAATTGAAACACGTCAAACCCTCTACTCCTTCAAATAAAAAATTAGGAATATGTTGCCATTCATGAAACTATTGATCAATATAATTCATCTTAATAAACTACTCATACCCGTGTCCTTGTAATATGATATTTTCATTGATAATAGAAAGTGCATACCAATTTGTATTTTCAATACAAAAACCATTCATTGTTAGTTATATTTCTTGAATTTGGATATGACAATGTGGTTGACTTATTTCATGTCAACCAATCACACATTGTCTTCCTAAAGCTCATTCATATCACCTGCATCAAATAACATTGATCTCGACAAACTGAAGAATCTCTCCATTCAAGTTGAATCCATCACTTGGGAATTATTTCTCATGTAGATGATCAACATTTTGATTATTGTCAATACCAACCTAGTTTTGATGTATTCTAATTCCAAATCTATGATTTTCATAATTCTTGTATTTTTCAGTGGATCAATCCCACAATCAAACAATGAATACCTTGGGTTTGGCTCAAATCCCCTATTGGTTGTTGCTTGCACCCATCTCTCTAGACCCTCAAACCCCAACATGCGTCAGAAGCTCACCAACAATTATTTTAATCATGATCTTTGACATGATAAAAACAACCACAAATTTCCAATGATGTCCTACTCTAGTCTTCTTTTGACAACAATTCTTTGATAGTTTAAAACAACCACTCACAAAATAAAAAAGGGGTAATTTGTACTATATAAGAGTAATAGACTCCAAATAAAGTTGCATGTTTTGATCAAACAATCTACTTTTTCTTCCATAGTTTTCTTATCCAAGAAATGCTCAATCTTTATTTATATAACAAAATAATCTCATTCACTTCTCTTGTATATACTCATTACACCTTGAAAAACATGATCGCCAAAATAAAAATATAACATGCAAAACTCTTTGTTCATTGTTGTACAATGATTGTGTTAAATATAAGCTCTTATTTCCTTATTCTGCATACACTAGTTGTGTTAAGTGGGTTGATATTCCTACTAACATCAACATATTTAGAGGATACATTGACTTGATATTCCCATATATTGCATATCTATGACAACAAGTAGAACTTTATTTTTCTAGATTGTAGATGCACTAATCTCTCTATTTACGTTGTTTAACTACAAAACAATTTAGAATGTTACCAATCAGTCTCACTTGACAATATTAACCATCACTAGCATATTATTCCTATCTCATTTTCCACCAATCACATCCACATTTACACATTATAAGTGTAATTTGAATGCTCTACCACTTAGGCAATGTAAGACAAAACCTTTTCTTACAACCATATGTTGACTTCATGATGAGCAACAAAACCTTTGTGTCATGTCCCAAAATTTAATAGCACCATGGAGAAACAAGTATCCCTTGAGATCACCATCAATATTAGTCAAAGAATTAAATAAATTGTTTAGGAGAAAAATCATTAATTGTTCGGGATTAATTTTGGACAAGGAATTATTTACTTAGGAGATTAATAACTTTAATGTTGAGATGGTTTAGAGTTATCTTAATTTTCACGAATAAATTAATCTTTGGATAAGTGTTGATGACTATGTGGCCATGAGGGCACATAAGGGATGATATTTTGATCATTAGGAAGCTTGACAAAGGAAGGAAGTTAGAAGAAATCAAACAAAGCTAGAAAGTAATGAAAAAGAAGGAATTTGGATAAAGCAAGGAAAAGCTAGCAAGTGGCAGAAAAGCAGGAAAAGAAGTGGAAGAGTAGAATAAAGCTGTAAAGAAAGAAAAGTAGACTAAAAGTATAAAAATCAAATAAGGAAGGACAAAAGCGGTAAAGCAGGATAAAGCAAGTAAAGAAAAAAGCAAAAGAGAAAAGCTTTAGAAAGCAACAACTCCTAAACTTGCTCATGAATGCACATTGAACCAAGTAGCCTTTCCAAGAATTCATTCAATCTATAAAGACAAGGAATTTATCCCTACTCACATATTTTGGCTCATTTTTGTTTTGGTTTTGGAGAGATATAAGCCTTCAATTCAACTTGGGAGGCGTGCCTCTAGTTACAGCTGGGAGACGTGCTCTTGCTGCTTCTTTAGCTAGAGTGTGTGGATAATGGAAATCAACAATTATCGTTGATTTAACTATAGGTACTTTGAGTTATCTACAAGTTTTGATTTTGTTGTAGGTTTGGTTTGAATTATGAAGAAGAAATTGGGTTCAAGTCCATTTAAATCCAAGAATCAGTTGTGTTTTTCCATGGAAGCCCGATGTACCAAATTATGTAATGTATTGATACTATATTGTAATCCCTCTTGGTGTGTTGTTGGTGTAATATCTATCTTAATGAACCTATGAAATCAATACTAAACTTAAATAATGCAAAGATCTTGTTTTCTTATGATTTTTCTACATCCTCTCTATATTTTCATGAATTTTAATTAGTTTTCAGTAGTGCATTGGTTAATTGTCTTATGCTCAATGAAATTGAGTTATGTCAGTTGTTGTTGTTAGATAAGGTCTTGATAAACATATTACATGTCTAAATATATAGTTTTGTGACCCTTAGGATTTCTTAATTCAACGTGGAAATCACCTTACTGTGTAGTCTCAAATCGCCATATCTTGCACAAATCCACCCAAACCACCAAATAACTACCAAACTATGAAACCACATGCCTTTACTACATATATGACTATAAATAAATTTTATATGCATTCGGTGAAGCACCATAATATGTTGTGTTTCCACATATGTCCTAGGTATTGAAACTATGTGGTCTTAGGACCATCACAGGCGTGATGTACCCAAAGAATGTTCCCACCGCAATTTGTATGGACTTAAAAACCTTCTAACCAGAGCTTCATGGTTATTTATGTCTGCTTCAATTCATATCCTTGTCTCCTTTCTTCCAGAGTCTTAAAAATGTCTTTAGAATCCTAGTTAAAATTGACTAGTTTTGCCTCTTAATTTCCACTATTCTCGTTTAAAGTTTTGAAAGTCTTATTTAATGTACGTTCATATATGATTGGTACATTAAAGTGGTATCAAAGCATAGTCCTCTGTAATTGTGGACCATAATCCTTGAATAATTTGAAATATACTTCTTCCAAGACCATAAATATAGCAGTTGAAGAAGGATGGCAGATAAGTGTATACCAAATGATGAATGGGAAAGATTCTTGAAGAGCCAGGAAAAGCATACTTAAGAGATAAAGAATCATTTGTAGAAGATGATGGAGACCTTATTTAGACCATTTGGACTACAAAGGTTCAAAACACTCTTCTTTGGTTCATCCACAAAGAAACACTCCAAAATTATTTGTGAAGATTTTGGTTCTGAAGAAGGTGTGTCCATTGAAGGGTGTGTAAGTCTCTATGTTGGTGACATAGAGATAAATTTGGAGGATCATGTTGTAGGAGAGAATTCCCATGAGCATGAAGATGAATAACTTGTAGCAGAATATGTATAATAAGGATAAACTTCCTAGTCACCACTTGAGCTTCATCATGAAGTTGATCCAAAGAAGGAAGAAGAGGATGTTTATCCTCAAGAGCCACACTTTCTTGTTGGTCCTTTAAAGATGAGCGAAAGGAAGATCCACGAGGCCTTGAGAATTCTACATGACACTATTTCATTGGTTCCAAATTATTGTTGGAGAGATGCATCAATGGAGAAGCCATATTCCATTAAAGACTTGGAGTCCATTCAGGAAGCAATGACAAACATCAAAGGTAAATTTTTGTAATTGCTTTTTGATAGAGATAATTTGTTCGATATTGTGGGGATATATCATGATGCATATTTGAGGGATGCAGAAGCAATTGACAAGTTTACTCTTGATTTGGAGTCCAACCAAGATTCTTTGAAGAGTACTCATAGTGCACTTCAAGAATCTAAGGTTCAGATTGAGCAACTTCATTAGAAGTAGCCAAGATCACTTTCTCCCTCCTACATTTCTAAAAGTAATTCTCATATGGATGATTGCATTCATGGAACAAAGGAGGAAGCTCAGGTGATGATGGTACATGAGGAACATTATGATTTTCATATGCTTGAGGAGGATCAAGCATTTGAGTTTCCTCTTGGAGTGAGTTACACATTCATGGAGGAGGTAGAGAACCACACCATTGTTGAACCAACTAATGGAGGAGGACATGCATTCACCATTTTGATGGATGTGTCTCACATGGGGATGATATTGGTTCACTCTCCTTCATCCCACACACCTATGGAATCCATGAAGCATGGGAATGAAGATTGGGTGAAGGTATTCTTTCTCTTGGTGCCACATGAGGAGCAAGAGGCTCCCATCATTTGTGTTGATGACTTGATGGTCAGACCTTTGGGTTTGACAAGTGCACCAACCCCTTACCAATTTGATGAGTAGCATGGGCATCTATGGCTTCAATATGATGCTCTCAGTATACATGGATGGATATGGGTTCATCACCTGTGTCTTTGGAGTAAAAGTGATGTGAGTTTAAGTGCTAACTTGCACATGGAGTGACACATTTTGTAGTAAAAGCAAGAAAAGCATACTAAATTCAGAAAAAGCAGATAAGGTAGGACATTAGTAGTAAATTAGGATAAAGAAAGTAAAGTAGAAAACAAAAAAGAAAAACTTTAGAAAGCAACAACTCCTAAACTTTCTCATGAAGGCGCATTGAACCAAGTAGCTTGCACAAGAAGTGATTTAGCCTATAAATATAAGGAATTTCGCCCTACTCACATATTTTGGCTCATTTTTGTTTTGGTTTTGGAGATCTCTAAGCCTTCAATTCAACTTGGGAGATGTACCCCTAGTCACAGCTGGGAGATGTGCCCCTACTGCTTCTTCAACTAGTTCAATCTTCATCTAGAGTGTGTGGATAATGGAAATCAACCATTATCATTGATTTAATTGTAGGTCCTTCAAATTATCTATAGGTTTTGATGTTGTTGCAAGTTTGGTTTGAATTATGAAGAAGAAAGTGGGTTCAAGTCCATTTGAATCCAAGGATTAGTTGCTCTTTTCCATGGAATCCTGATGTACCGAACTATGTAATGTACTGGGACTATATTGTAAGGCCTCTTGGCATGTTATTGATGATATATATGTCTTAATGAACCTATGATATCAATTCTGAACTTAAATAATGCAGAGATTTGGTTTTCTTATGAGTTTTCTACAC
This sequence comes from Pseudotsuga menziesii, assembly GCA_001517045.1. NCBI lineage: Eukaryota > Viridiplantae > Streptophyta > Pinopsida > Pinales > Pinaceae > Pseudotsuga > Pseudotsuga menziesii. The sequence goes on along the minus strand of LPNX010215106.1, from coordinate 98,016 downwards.
CCTCTCTAGATTTTCGTGAATTTTAACTAGTTCTCAGTGTTGCATTAGTTAACTGTATTTTGCTCAATGAAATTGAGTTCTATCAATTTTTTTTGTTAGCTAAGGTAGTGATAAACATATTCCAAATCCAAATATAGAGTTTTGTGACCTTTAAGATTGCATAATTTTGAGTTGGAAATCACCTTACTACATAGTCTCGAATTGCCATATCTTTCCCAAATCCACACAAACCACCAAATAACTACAAAAATATGAAACCACTTGCCTTTATTACATATATGACTATAACCCAAGTCTAGATACATTCGGTGAAGCACCAGGAGACGTTGGGTTTACAAAAGTCCTAGGGGCTGAAACTAGGAGATCTTAGGACCATCCTGGGTGTGTTGTACCGAGAAAACGTGCCCACCACAATTTGTATGGGATTAAAAACCTTATAAACATACTTTGGGACCTATTTATGCCTGCTTCAAGTCATATCCTTATCTCCTTTATTCAAGAGTCTTAAAAATGTCTTCGAAATCCTAGTTAAAATTGACTAGCTTGGCCTCTTAATTTTCACTATTCTCGTTTAAAGTTTTGAAAGTATTAGTTAATTTACATTCAAATTTGATTGATACATCACACTTTGCAACTACCTATTGACTTGATGATGAACTCCTACTTCAATCATTACAATATATTACAAATAATACAAACTATTTATTTCCCTATTTTATGTATTCATTTACTTAATCACTTTGACATTCTAATACAATTGTTTTATATATACTTCTTCTTTTTATCATTTTGACATCCTAATACTATTGTTTCAAAATTATATATATATCCACCTACTAAATAACTTTAAAATGCACACCATCGATGTAAAGTAATTTTTAGGTGGAGATGCCCAAACTACATAGCTTTAGGAGTCTTTGTCAGTTTGTTGAAAGGTAGTTAAAATGTATAGTGTAAGAGAGGTTATCCAAGGCTGAAGCCATCATCATCTAAATTCGACTTGTGGGATATTTCATGATAATCTATGGTTGGTTTAACTCAGTTTGTTAACACGTGTATTTCCTTAGATAAGGCTTGGAATTGATTTCAGGTTTAGGGGAATTATTGGGGTTTTGGTTTTTGATTGGTTCTCATATTCTTGCTCTTTCTTTGAATTTGATGCCATTGTTCCTCTCTACATGTTTCAATCTCTATTATCTTAGTTTTTGGACATTTTTTGTGAAGTGTCTATATTCATGACATGTATTGCACTTGAATGGAAACTGCTCATTATCCACTTTTTGCATGTGTTTCCATCCATTTATGGACAAATTTACTGCTTTCGGGAGGCCTTTATACATATCTAATTCAACACAGATTCTTGCGCAAGAGGGGGGAATTTGGGCTCTGATTTATCTATGTATCACCTTATCCTTGTGTTTCTTATAGTTGTCAAGGTCCTCATCACTCTAGAAATGGAGGGGAAGGTGTAGAAGTTTGATCCATATGGGTATGGATGAGGGTATATCATTTTTCAGGGTCAAAAGTGGAAATCCATCAATTTCAATACATTCCTCTTGGACCCATAAGATATGGTTTGTTCCTGAAAATTAGATCTTGATATTCTATTCTTTGAAACAAAAAATCCCTTTCCCTAGAAGTTTAGTTACATGTTACCTATTATTAGCAGTCTCTAGTTAGTCAAATTTTCATGGCTCGCAATGATGGTCACATGTTGGTGAATTGGCCAACCAATCCTCTTTTTGCAAGGGCTATTGTTTTAAAATTTGAAGCTTCTAATTTGATTTGGACATTTGGGATCACTAAGAGCTTGATAAAAAACATGTCTTTCATCAATTTTGCAGGATGAGGAGTGTGACTTACTGCACCATGAAGGGCCTCCTCAATAAGCCATATGTTATCCTCCGGATTAGGATCCAAAAGACGATCCACTTATTCACAAGGATAATTGAATCATGTCAAACCCTCGAATCCTTCAAATAAAATACTAGGAAGACAATGAAATTCATGAAATTATTGATCAATATCATTCATCTTAAAAAAATACTCATCCTCTTGTCCTTGTAATATGATTTTCATTAATAATAGAAAGTGCATCCCAATTTGTCTTTTCAATACAACAACCATTCATTGTTAGTTATTTTTCTTGAATTTGGATTTGACAACGTGGTTGACTTCTTTCATGTCAACTAATCACACATTGTCTTCCTATAGCTCATTCATATCACCTACATCAAATAGCATTGATGTCAAAAAGCTGAAGAACCTCTCCATGCAATTTGAACCCATCACCTGGGCATTATTTCTCATGTAAATGATCAACATTTTGATTATTACCAATTCCAACCTAGTTTTGATGTATTATAATTCCAAATCTATGATTTTCATAATTCTTGTATTTTTTAGTGGATCAATTCCACAATCAAACAACAGATACCTTGGGCTTGGTTCAAATCCCCTATTGGTTGTTTCTTTCACCCATCTCTCTAGACCTTCAAACCCCAAGATGTGTCATAATCTCCCCAATGGTTATTTTAATCATTATCTTTGACATGGTAAGAACAACCACAAATTCCCAATGATGCCCTACTCTACTCTTCTTCTGATGACAATTATTTGATAGTGTAAAACAACCACTCGCAAAATCACAAGGGGGTAATTTGCACTAGATAAGAGTAATAGACTCCAAATAAAGCTGCATGTTTTGATAAAACAATCTAGTTTTTCTTCCACTGTTTTCTTATCCAAGAAATGCTCATCCTTTATTTATATAAAAATAATAATCACATTCACTTCTCTTGCATATAATCACTACACCTTGAAAAACATGACCACCAAAATAAAAATATAACATGCAAAACTCGGTGTTCATTGTTGTGCAATGATTGTGTTAAATATAAAGTCTTATTTATTTATTATGCATACACTAGTTGTGTCAAGTGGGTTGATGTTCCTACTAACATCACTGATTTAGAGGATGCATGACTTGATATTCCCATATATTTCTATTTCCTTTGTTTAACTACAAAATAATTTAGATTGTTACCAATCAATCTCACTTGACAATCTTAATCATCACTAACATATTATTCCTGCCTCCTTTTCCACCAATCACATCCACATTTACACATTATATGTGTAATTTGAATGCTCTACCGCTTAGGTGATATAAGACAAAAAAAATTCTTGCAACCATATGTTGACTTCATGATGAGCAACAAAACCTTTGTGTCATGCCCTCAATTTTGGTAGCACCATGGAGAAACATCTAGCCCTTGAGATCCCCATGGGTATTAGTGGAAGAATTAAATAAATTGTTTAGGAGAAAAATTCATTAATTGTTTGGGAATAATTTTGGACAAGGAATACCCATATGCGGGTTCCACTTGTCTAACCAACAATGCAAGGTGCCTCGGGCTGAGGGACGGCAACGTGGTACCCTAAATTACAGGCCCTCTTTATCCCCCCTACGCAACAGTTAAATTGCATTCACTACACAGAGGTTGTCAACTTGGTTGGCGATGGCGGTAGGGATCAATGATTAATACCTATGTTTGGTGATGATCAAATGATCCCGTCAAGTGATGGAAGAGCCACTTTACAGTTGCATCTGGTGTTGGAAGAGACACCCCTGCATTAACTTCCCTTCGATGGCCTCTGAGTTGATTTGTGTGGCCGAAAGGATTAAGGAATTTGAATGGGAGGCCCTTGGTCTCATTCTCCTACTCCGGTGTTTTGTTATCAAAGATTCATCCCAGCTTTGTTCTAGTCCGACCACTTGGTTTCCTTCGAAATCGAGCTTTCACCTGCGCCAACAGTTAAGACCACGGGATCTGGACAGTAAGGATTCAAATGGGAACTTGCAACATTCTATTTGATTCACCATGTCTCGACAACGTGGCAACCCTCATTGGGGTAGCAGTGGTAGTGGTTGTGCTTAGCGTGGCATGGGCATGATAATGGAAGAAGGTTATGAGATCGGTGTCTCCATGCTTGTGATACTCCTAATTGATGAATGGGGAGCTCGCCTGGTTACTGAGCACTTGGCTATATGTAGAGGGGGCGTCCAAATTAATCACTACTGGCTTATCAAAAATATGATGGGTACCTTAATGGAGGAAATTGTCAGCAACTAGAACTACACTCGCATATTGGTGCTCTCTGCCAAGACCAAATTGATTAAACTTGATGCCCAACTCAACAGCCTAGATGCGACTTCCACTTGGAAACGATTAGCCATTAGGATTTGCACTGCAGGAAATGATGAAGGGGGTAGCGGTAGTGTTATGGGGGAACTGTCAATGTCACTAGATAGGATCCTGGTTCCTACGATGGCTACAACTATGAATGCTCCCTTTCCCGTGCCTTCCACTATCACATCATTGATCAACAAGTGCATCTGTGAAACTGAGGTACATATCCAAAAATATTTTCCTCTTCCTGTCAAGCAATCAGACACTAAGGTCGAATAATAATTCCATGAGGGATGCCCCATCATAGAGGAGGTTCCTCCCCCTTAGTTTATTGCTGATGAAGACCCAAAAGTCAGCTCGTTCCACCACTAGTTCCACCTACTATTTTAAATTTTTATGTTTTAATTTGCTTTCTAGACTATTGTTTAATGTGTCTTTGAACAATACTAGTATAAATTTTGGGTCTATAGTTTGGTCCCCATCAGTTGATGGGATTTTTTGCCATGTTACTGTAAGACAAGTCCATTGTGTTGACTGGTTGGGGTGGTGGCTCCTCTATTTCATAACACCCCAAAATTATGTTAGTGATGTAAATTTTGATGTAACCTTTGTTTTAGTATCTTAATACATTTTGTAGACTTACAAAAAAAATTGAACAAGGAACTATTTAGTTATAAAATTAATAAGTTTAATGTTGAGATGGTTTAGAGTTATTTTTATTTTCATGAATAAACTAATCTTTGGATAAGTGTTGATGACTATGTGGCCATGAGGGAGAAAAGGGGATAATATGTTGATCATTAGGAAGCTTGACAAAAGAAGGAAGTTATAAGAAAGCAGACAAAGCTAGAAAGCAATGAAAAAGAAGGAAATTGGATAAAGCAAAGAAAAGCTGGCAAGTGGAAGAAAAGTTGGAAAAGTAGTGGAAGACTAGAATAAAGTAGTAAAAGCAAGAAAAGCATACCAAAAGCAGAAAAAACAAATAAGGTGTGACAAAATTAGTAAAGCAGGATAAAGCAAGTAAAGCAAAATTCAAAAAAGAAAATCTTTAGAAAGCAACAACTCCTAAACTTTCTCATGAAGGTGCATTGAACCAAGAAGATTGCACAAGAAGTCATTCAATATATAAAGACGACGAATGTATACCTACTCACATATTTTGGCTCATTTATGTTTTGGTTTTGGAGAGATCTAAGCCTTCAATTCAACTTGGGAGATATGCCTCTAGTCACAGCTAGGAGATGTACCACTGTTGCTTCCTCAACTAGTTAAATCTTCAGCTAGAGTGTGTGGATAATGGAAATCAAATATTATCATTGATTTAATTGCAGGTCATTTGATATTTATATAGGTTTTGATGTTGTTGCAATTCTGATTTGATTTCTGAAGAAGAAATTGGGTGCAAGTCCATTCGAATCCAAGGATTAGTTGCTCTTTTCCATGGACTCCTGACGTACTGAATTATGCAATGTACTGATACTGTATTATAATCCCTCTCAGAATTTTATTGATCTAATATATGTCTTAATAAACCTATGAAATCATTTATAAACTTAAATAATGTAGAGATTTGGTTTTCTTATGTGTTTTCTACACCCTCTCTAGATTTTTCATGAATTTTAATTAGTTTTCAGTATTGCATTGGTTAATTGTATTTTGCTCAATGAAATTAAGTTATGTCAATTTTTTTTTTTAACTAAGGTCATGATAAACATATTCCAAGACCAAATATATGTTTTTGTGACCCTTATGATTGCTTAATTTTGAGTTGGAAATCATCTTAGTGCATAGTCTTGAATTGCCATATCTTTCCCAACTCCACCAAAACCACCAAATAACTAAAAAAATATGAAACCACATTCATTTACTACATATATGACTATAACCCAAGTTTATATACATATGGTGGAGCACTAGGAGTCGTTGGGTCTCCACAGAAGTCTCGAGTATTGAAACTACGGGGTCTTAGGACCATCCCAGGTGTGATGTACCTAGAGAACGTTCCCACCACAGTTTATATGGACTTAAAAACCTTATGACCAGAGCTTCAAACCTATTTATTTTTATTGCAAGTCATATCCTTGTCTCCTTTCTTCTAGAGTCTTAAAAATGTCTTTGAATCCTAGTTAAAATTGACTAGTTTGGCCTCTTAATTTCTACTGTTCTCATTTAAAGTTTTGAAATTCTTAGTTAATGTACATTTACATTTGATTGGTACATTACAGTGGTATCATATCATGGTCCTCTCTACTTGTGTATTGTAATCCTCAAAGAATTTGAAAGATACTTCTTTCAAGATCATAAATCTAGCAGTTGAAGAATGATGACATATATGTGTGTACCAATTGATGAATGGGAAATATTCTTGAAGAGTCAGGAAAAACATACTCAATAGATAGAGAATAATTTGTAGAAGATGATGGAGACCTTATCTACAACATTTGGACTACAAAGGTTCAAAAGACTCTTCTTTGGCTTATCCACAAATAAGACTCCAAAATTCTTTGTGAAGAAATTGGTTCCGAAGAAGGTGCATCCATTGAAGGGTGCATAAGTCTCTATGTTGGCGACATAGAGATCGATTTGGAGGATCCTGTTGTAGGAGAGCATTTCCATGAGCATGAAGATGAAGAACTTGTAGCAAAATAGGTAGAACAAGGATCAACTTCCTAGTCATCGCTTGTGCTTCATCGTGAAGCTTATCCAAAGAAGGAAGAAGAGGATGTTTATCCTCAGGAGCCACACTTTCTTGCTGGTCCTTTGAATATTTGTGAAAGGAATGTCCATGAGGCCTTGAGAATTCTACATGAGATTATTGCATTGTTGTCAAATTCTTGTTGGAGAGTTGCGTCAATGGAGGAGCCATATTCCATTAAAGACTTGGAGGCCATTCAGGAAGCAATGACATACATAAAAGGTAACTTTTTGCAATTACTTTTTGATAGAGATCATTTGTTCAAGCTTGTGGGGATGTATCATGATGCATCTTTGAGGGATAAAAAAGAGGCTGACAAGCTCACTCTTGAGTTGGATTCCACCCAAGATTCTTTGAAGAGTACTCATAGTGCACTTCATGAATATGAGGTTCAGATTGAGCATCTTCATTAGAAGTTTCCAATATCACTTTCTCCATCCTACATTTATAACAATAATTCTCGTATGGTTGATTGCATTCATAGAACAAGGAGGAATCCATGTGATGATGGTACATGAGGAACATTAAAATTTGCATATGCTTGGCGAGTTACACATTCATGGAGGAGGAGAGAAGCACGCCATTGTTGAACCAACTAGTGGAGGAGGACATGCATTCGCCAGTTTGGGCCAATGCATCTCACATGGGGATGATATTGATTCACTCTCCTTCATCCCACACACCTATGGTAGCCATGAAACATGGGGATGGATATTGTGGGAAGGGATTGTTTCTCTTTGTGTCACATGAGGAGTAGGAGGCTCCCACAATTTTTGTTGATGACTTGATGGTCAGAACTTTGGGTTTCACAAGTGCACCAGTCCCTTACCAATTTGACGGGTAGCATGGGCATCTATGGCTACAATATGATGCTCTTAGTATACATGGATGGATATGGGATCACCTGATCCGGATTTATGTGTGAATGAAATGAAAGAAAAAATACCGAATCATAATCACAAACATTTTACAAAGATAGCAGAGATACAATAACCACATTCTATTAAATGGCGGAAATAGAACAGACTATAATACAATAGCTATAATGGTGGTAACTATATCTGAGAAGACTGCTACGCTTATCTGTGCAAATATGAATACAAAATGAGGTCAAAGGGGCCTATTTATAGTAATAATGAGAGAAAGAACCCCAAAAGTCCAAAACGTAACCCTAGAAGATGAACCGTCATAAAGTTTGCGGCCCTAAGGTGGTAAGTTGAACATTTAACTTCTTAGGGTCTAACTTTTGCATATGATCTCCGATTTGGGCGCTTGATAGCACGTTGGAAAGGTTTATATGAGATTTACAATTTTCGATTGCGGCTAATTTTTTACTGTGGCCAAATGTTAAGGAAACCATTTGGCCACCCGAATCGCCAAAAAACATCGTTTAGGGCCTCAAAACGGCCCAAGAAGTTTGAGACCTGAAAAACCATAGAAAAATAACTAGGAAACTGCCACAATTGACAATGGTTTTGAGCCAGTGGAATGGGTGGGTGGCCATTGATATCCATATGGATCAATCCTCCATCCTTAGGAAGCAATGGTATCTATTGCGTCGAATCCCGTATCATATCTCGAACTATGTGCTGAGATGATCTCCTAGTGTGACATTTGCTGAAGTGAAGAGGTTTCCTTTCTTTGACATCCTGAGAGGGCTACAATTGTTGTATGGGTGATTTGGTTTTGGAGGAGCACCTTGAATGCATGGCCTTGCATTGTGGAGGTACTCGGATGGATGGGGGAACAATGAATTTGTTTTCTTTTTGTGTCTGATGAGCATAGATACATTGTGCAGAGGGTGTGGAGGTGATCTGATGGTCTCCTTCAGACGCAAAATTGTGAAGAGGAATATTTCCTGGTGCGGGAGCTTATCTTCCTACTCTGCGAGACTGTGGAAGGTGTAAATATCTTTGGGATCTGATAGATTTTTCTTCCCAAAGTGGAAATGACAGTGCAAGGTCGCGACTCATATATAGCATGACGCTTCCACATATATGGTTGTTCTAAAAGAACATCACAGACTTCAAGTGGGGCCACATCACACAGTACCTCGTCTTTGAAGGGATTGATGCCTCATGGTAGGAGGCATTGTTGAGTAATGTGGATGTCTCATTATTGGCTTAGCCAGCCAATGTTGTAGGGTCGTGGGTGTGGTGTTTTCGGAAGCTCCAACCTCTTGGTAACTTCAGCTAAGATCAGGTTCTTTTGGCTGTCGTTATCAACAATAAAATGTAGAGGAATTCCCTTCACCCACATCTGCGAGTGGAAGAGGTGCTCCTCTGCCTCTAGCTCTTTAGGATCCTCTAGTTGAATCTATGCAGTAGCAACAGTGGCAGTGGGGTCTGCATCAATGATCTGCTTCCCATGGTCCGCGGGTATGGCATTGAGTTCTGAATCAGAATCGGGATCTGATTCTGAAGATTTGATCTCAACCACCAATGACTGCTTTGAGCGACATTCATCGTGTTGTGCCAATGGCTTTTATGAAATTCGCACCACTTCCCGGTGTCCTTCTTTGTCTTTCCATTCACCTTCTTTGCTTGTGGTGGGGACTAGTTGTCCTTTCCTTGTGCTGTGTTCTGTGGGCCAGGGCTTCCCTTGCCTTGCTTCTGCGGTAGATTCACAGGTCCAGAGTCTCACTTGTTCTTTTGTCGAAATTTCTCCTCAATTTTGACAACATACCGATAGGAAGATCCAAGTGAAGAGATGTCGAGGAAGTCCATCTTAGTTCGGATGTACTAATGTATACCACTGCGATATTTCAGTATCAAGTGCAGCTCGGAGTCCTTGATACCCAGCTTTGTGTGCAAGGTATGAAAGTTGTTGGTGTACTTCGACATCGTCTAGTCCCTCTCTTGACGTAGAATGGTCCATTTTGTGTATTGGTCATCATAGTTTCCCATAGGGTAATATTGTTCCTTGACAACATCTATGAAAGAGGCCCAAGTGGGATTTGTCTCAAACATTCTAGACTCGTCTGATGAGTTTTTCTCCCAATAAGTACCCCACCAATTTTGGACATGGGGGATTGCCTTAAGAAGAGGAAAGGTGATATTTTCCCTGTCAGAGAAATTGTGGATAGAGAAATATGCTTCTAGAACATTCAACCAATTATCTAGGGCATCTGCATCGCTTTGGACTTCAAATAAAGGAACATAAAAGTTAACTTGTACCTTGAAGGGATTTGCAACCCCGAACTAACTGCTCATTGAAGATGCACTTGTCGTTGTCGGCATTCGCCGAAGGATTTGTGCGTAACTATCCATCATCTCATTCCTCTGTCGCTCGAGGGATTCCTCGAGCAACGTCTTGATAGGATATACTGCTCCGTTGTCTCTCTTTTCTTCCACCATGGGAAGTCATTTGGGACGACGAGAGTGATCGAGTGAAACTAGTTTGAGACGAAACTCTCTATACCCGGACCTTGTCGGGGACATGTGCTGAGAAACAATCAAAGAGCATATTGCTCTGATACCACTGATCTGGATTTATGTGTGAACGAAATGAAAGAAAAAATACATAATCATAATCACAGACATTTTGCAAAGATAACAGAGAAACAATAAACACATATTCTATTAAATGGCGGAAATAGAACAGATTGTAATACAATAGCTAAAATGGTGGTAGTTATCTCTGAGAAGAGATGTGACTGCTACACTCATCCGTGCAAAGCTGAATACAAAATGAGGCCAAAGGGGCCTATTTGAAGTAAGAATGAGGGAAAGAACCCCAGAAGTCCAAAGTGTAACCCTAGAAGATGAACCATCACAAATTTTGCGGCCCTAAGGTGGTAAGTTGAACAATCAACTTATCGGGGTCATAACTTTTGCATACGATCTTCGATTTGGGCGCTCAATAGCCCATTGGAAAGGTCTATCCGATCTTTACAACTTTAGTTGCTCTTTTCCATGGAAGCTTGATGTACTAGATTATGTAATGTACTGAGACTATCTTGTAAAGCCTTTGGGTGTGTTATTGATGTAATCTATGTCTTAATGAACCTATGATATCAGTTCCGAACTTAAATAATGTAGAGATTTGGTTTTCTTATGGGTTTTCTACACCCTCTCTAGATTTTCATTAATTTTAACTAGTTTTCAGTATTGCATTTGTTAACTGTCTTTTGCTCAATGAAATTGAGTTTTGTCAATTGTTTTTGTTAGCTAAGGTCCTGATAAACATATTCCAAGTCCAAATCTAGAGTTTTGTGACCCTTAGGATTGCTTAATTTTGAGTTGGAAATCACCTTAATGTGTAGTCTCGAATTGCCATATCTTTCCCAAACCACCAAATAACTACAAAACTATGAAACCATGTGCCTCTATTGCATATATGATTGTAACCCAAGTCTAGATACATTCGGTAAAGCACTAGGAGTCGTTTTGTTTCCATAGAAGTCCTAGGGACCAGAACTATGCGGTCTTAGGACCATCCTAGGTGTGTTGTACCAAGAGAACATTCCCACAGCAATTTGTATGGGCTTAAAAACCTTCTAACCAGAGTTTTAGACCTATTTATGTCTGTTACAAGTCATATCCTTGTCTCCTTTCTTTAAGAGTTTTAAAAATGTCTTCAGAATCCTAGTTAAAATTGACTAGTTTGACCTCTTAATTTCCCTGTTCTCATTTAAAGTTTTGAAAGTCTTAATTAATGCACATTCAAATCTAATTAATACATCATACTTTACAACCACTTATTGACGTGATGATGAACTCCTACTTCAATCATAACTCTATATTAAAAATAATACAAACTATTTCTTTCCCTATCTTACATATTTCATTTACTTAATACTTTGACATTCTAATATATATATATATATATTTATTTAAAAATAGATTATTTACTTGTTTTTTCTTTATCATTTTCACATCATAATACTATTGTTTCAATATATATATATATATATATATCCACCTACTAAATAACAAATAACTTTAAAAAGCACATCGTCGATTGCAAGCAATTCTTAGGTGTAGATGCCCAAACTACATAACTTTAGGAGTCTTTGTCAGTTTGTTGAATGGTAGTTAAAATGTACAGTGTGAGAGAGGTTATCCAAGGCTCAAGCCATCATCATCTAAATTCAACTTGTGGGATCTTTCACGATCGTCTATGGTTGGTTCAACTCAGTTTGTTAACACGTGTCAATTTGTATGCTCTTTGATTATTAGGTCATGTTAGTCCATGAGATGATGGAGAGTGGACCTCGCTTCATTAAGTGTTTACGTGGGGATAGAGATGCATGACCTTTTAAAAAACGGTTTGGCCATTAAATATTATAAAATTTGTCCACCAATGTCAACCCAAAGAGCCTAGAAGAAATCCTTTATAATTCACATTGTCATTGGAAATGAAAAACCCATGAGGGAAAGTAAAAGTCCTAAAATAAAAATAAAATTCAAAGTCATGGAAAATCCAAAAGCATATAACTCACATTGTCATTGGAAATGAAAAACCCATGAATACCTGACACAACTTAAAAAAATCAAAGTCATGGAAAATCCAAAAGCTAAACTTTCCAACCAATGTGTGGTCACTGGTCCATAACTTCAATGGTTATAGAGAAGATTACTTATGGAAATGATGCGACCTATATGTACTTAAAATAGACATGGTTAGAGAAACAATTACCTTCCATGTCAATAAAAAAAATCCACATCAACAATTATTTTTTAATAAATAGAGTAAGCTTTGTTTTTTCTCATTGATAATTTTTTTAATTTATTTTTGTTTTTTCTCATTGATAATTTTTTTAATTTATATTTTTATCATAAAAAATAATATGTTAATATGACAATTTTGTAACATGTTATGAACATGGTGATGATTTAATATGGAAATGTTCTCATATTCATAATATGGATTGGATTTGATGTACTTTCTTTGAAATATTTATGTATATTAAAATATGTTTTCATATTCATAATATGCATTTAATGTACTTTCCTTGAAATACTTCTATACATTGAAATAAACTTTTGATTGTTCATATTGAAATAATTTTGTACATTGAAATAGCTTTTTTGATTGTTCATATTTTATTGCATATGTGTTTAATTTTTGGGGTTTTCATTAGATTTTTTATTTTAAATTATTTTTTAAAATCTTAATAAAAAATTGTAATAAGAATTTTTTTAAGGATCGACATAGTTATATAGGTATTCATAGTTTTGTTTAGTGGTTTAAAAAATACAAATCTTTTTCTAAGATAGATAATGGATATTCTAGTAATGATGAAATAATAGAAGATAGTTCTTTTGAAATAGATATTCCTATTATTTTTAGAATCACAATAAGTAGAAGTTCTAAATTTTTATTAATTTCACTTAGATGTTGCATTTTTTAAAATAGTAGAGTTGGATAATGATGTACAAGCTTTTGTCAAAGGTAAGTTAGAGAAAAATCCCACTATATCTAACTTTTCTATGGAAGATTCCATCAACACAAAAAGTATGCACACTTTTCTTAGGAACACCCTTATGTGGTATATTTTTTCTTTATGCTCAAAAGTATTTCCGAGAACCAAACTTTAATATCTTGCTTTGGCTAGAGAGAACCCTCACTCTAGTCACCCAAAAAACTCCTATGACAAAATTAGGAGCTAATTTAGATCAAGGGACTTTGGTTTTAGATGTTATGAGAGAAAGATGACCCAAGCCCTGCAACTAGAGCCAAAATGATGAATAGTATGAAGGCTTTATCATTTGATGGACTATTTTAAAGACTCTCCAATCAAAGCATGCACACCCTTTTTAGGAACACCTTTATGTGGTATATTTTTTCTTTATGCTCAAAAGTATTTCTGAGAACCAAACATTAATCTCTTGCTTTGTCAAAAACTCCTATGACAAAATTAGGAGCCAATTCAGATCAAGAGACTTTGGTTTTAGATGTTATGAGAGAAAGATGGGCCAACCCTGCAACTAGAGCCAAAATGATGAATAGTATGAAGGCTTTATCATTTGATGGATGATTTTGAAGACTCCCAATTGATAAGGATTGTTTGATTAGTTGTTTATGTAGTTTTTATTTTCCATAATTATTATATGATGTTTCTTTGGTTACATTTCTCCTATATTTAGGACTATTTCTTTAGAATATGTCCATCTTTTCTTAGCATAGATGTTTTTGAAGATCATATACAAGGTTTGTGTAGTTAATCCTTTTATCAATTTTTGTATTTTGTTATTTTGAAAAAATTATATTAACTAAATTATTTATGCTTTTAGCTAGTTTTTTATATATTAAAAAAAGAAAATTAAGAGTTTACCGAGCACCAAAGAATTATTGCACGGAAGAGGCCCATTCTACAACCTAGTAGGAGGAGATGTATAACTCCTTCCATGCTCATTCTGATCGTGTCCTTGCAAAAAAATAATAAGATATTATAAAAATAACAAGTGGGCTCAAATTAGATGTAATAATTTACAACAACATATATATAAAAATACATAAATTAGATAAATTAAAACACTTCCTCAAAGTTTACACTCTAAAATGTGATTTGCACCTTGAGAGATGTGATCCTTTTTAAGATGTATCTATGCTGGTATAACATGTAACGAGGAAGATGTCACATGCATCAATTATCAAAATCATTGACAAAATTGATTGCATGAAAATGGAAAGAAGTGAGCTATTAGTACAATCTAGAATGAGAGATTTTCACATATATAAAATTAAAGAAATTGATATTTTTAATAAAAAATGAATTCAGCAAAATTGTTATTTTTAATAAAAATAACTATTTAAAATTCCATCATATACTTATTATTATTTTTTGAAAATTTTATACTTAATAAAACTCTTTTCTTTTTGGAATTTTGGAATTTTATTATTTTGTATTACTAAGAAAAACCAATTCATAACCCATTTAAACTTTGTACAATTAAGACCCAATTGAAAATTACACATGAATCCACCTCAAAAATCCTGGGTTAAAGTTTTCTTTTAGGCTCTATATGGTATGATTGACAAGTAGACATTGAAACTTTGAATGGCAATAGTCTTGGTGTACCCTGGCATCTACACATGCTGCGAGTTTTTTTGTTTTTGTTTTTATTTTTATTTTGTTATGAAATTTGACCAAATTTTCTTTGTTGGAACGCGGGCCCAACAATTTTGTGTCGGCCATCTCACTAGTATTGTAACCGCGTTTCTGTAGTCAGCAGAAATTGTGGAGAATCTTCATTTTTGCTTAACTGTATTTTAATATGAATAACTGTTGCACTTTCCCAATAACAAAATAACCCATTGCGTGTTGCAATAGAATTTTATGTTTGAGATGCTAAAAGCATTATGTTTCAAGCCCATCCAGGGACTGATCTAGGCGCGGTTCATTCAGTGTGGGGACTGTCCAAAGCTTCGAGGTCTGAGGGCTGTGGAGATTCAGCATAGATTGAAATACCCACTTAGTATTTTGGCCTGAAGGATGAAGGACAGGCAGCAGCAACAACGCCATTTTCATCATTGTGTGAGGGATTGCAGTCATGATGATACGGTTATGAGCAAACCCAACAGGAATTCTCCTAAACTTGGAAGGATGGGTTCTGCTAGATTTGGGAGGAATACTGGGCAGTCAGCAGAGATTGGGAGAAGATTGCTGGGCTGGAGATTTCTTATTTATGGGCTTGCTTTTTTCTGCTTCTTCTTGACAGCCAAGCGCTTCTATGGTAATGGCCATGTTTCTCTCTGTCTGTATTGGCACTTTTTACAATTAGAATAATGCTCAAAATCATTAGTATATTGTGCGTTTTTATGTTGGGTAGCTTAGGACCAAGGACCTTGTTGGAGGAATCCCAAAACCCAGTTTTTGCATTTGTCTTGTTTGGGTTATATAGGCAAGCCTACTTGATTCATTGCGCTGTAGATCAGAGTGACAATAGAGGGAAAAATGCATGCACTGTTTTGTTTCAGTTACAGGGATTTATCTTGAGTTCTAAAATGGTGATATTAAGTGAATGTGAAGAAAGTATTATATGGTCTATGAATCTGTTACATAACCTATTGATCAGAGAACATAGAATGCAATCTTCTTGAGAAACTGTAGTGTTCACTTTTGTTTTGACAAAACAAACCCATTGAGTACCAGATCAGGGAATGCTAGCATTGAAGGAATCCTAGATTTGAACATTTTTCTTTTCAGGATCATAGACTTGCTGGTCTCAGAGTAACCAAGAGGAACAAGTTGATTCATTCATCTACTTCTTGCATCTTCTCTGCCAATCTGTAAGCAGCCTTTTGTGTGCAAGTCCCTGGTTCAAGTTCCTCCACTGTAGTACTGTAGTATTAAGATGTTATCTCTCACTGTTATGCAAGTTGCCAGCAATTTCAGTATCATGCATTGTGGGTTGTCTTTGAATTGTGGTAGTACTGTAATATTAAGATGTTGTCTCTCACTGATATGCAAGTTGCCAGCAATTTCAGTATCATGCATTGTGGGTTGTCTTTGAATTGTGGTAGAACTGTAGTATTAAGATGTCTCTCACTGTTATGCAAGTTGCCAGCAATTACATTATCATGCATTGTGGGTTGTCTT
Organism: Pseudotsuga menziesii; assembly: GCA_001517045.1. NCBI lineage: Eukaryota > Viridiplantae > Streptophyta > Pinopsida > Pinales > Pinaceae > Pseudotsuga > Pseudotsuga menziesii. The sequence continues at coordinate 81,581 of LPNX010215106.1, read as the reverse complement.
TGAATTGTGGTTGTTTGTATCCTGCATTGTGGGTTGTCTTTGAATTGTAGTTGTTATGTACGAGATGTTGTATGCTATTTTATTACAGTGCCTTCTCCCAATGTTGGAATTTTACAGGGCCTTATCCCTATGTTGGAATTTCATTCCACATTAATACCCATTCTTTGATGTATTGAATGCTCAATTATTTTGAATTTAATCAGCAAAAGATGGTATTTTGATTCCTTAGTAGCCAAGGAATTGTAACAGACTTTGAAAGCTAACTTTTGATGGAAAAATGATGTTGCGATTTTGGATGATAGATGCAGTGTTTTAGGCTTCTGATATTTGGGATTCATTTTGTGGCAGATTTTTATCCCCCACCTGTAGGAAGGCTTGTGATCCAAGCACATCATTTTCAACTCCTACCCAGAAATAATGCAGTTGAAGAACGAGTTCTGCACAATGATAACTCTCTTCTGGTCCAGGATCTGGTCACTTTGCCAGAACATGTTTTGCTGTTCTTGAAAACATGTGATGGATGTTATGCTTTGCAGAAAGATGAGTTTGAATGTTTGTATGGCGAAACCCTCCCAACTCCCGCCATCTCTGTGGATATGAAAGAACAGGACTTGCAGGTTGTGAGGTGTCCACATCCTCCACAACCAAAGTCTGCAGAGGGATTGACCTTAACTATAAAACTCAAGGAAAAGGGAATGCTAGTCCCTTCGCAAGCTCGGTATCCGAAGAATTTTGCATGGAGAATGCTTGTTTATGAGGCAGTAGTGGAACCAGACAGTGTGATTCTATTCGTCAAAGGATTGAACCTAAGAAGAGGCAGGATTTCTGATACCGATAATCTTGTCTGTGTTTTTGGTTCTGATTTGGACACTGATTTCCTTAATGCCAAGGATTTCAAGAAATGGGACACCATGGATTTGGACAGCAAGGTGTTTAAGACCAAGGCTTTGATGGCTGCTCAAGAAGCGATCAGATGCGAGAAGCCTAAAGGCTTAGAAGTACAACAAATTCATGGGATGAAGGCTTCTGTCTGGAGATCCAGAATTGGTTTACTTCCATCTGTAGCTAGGCTTGAAGTTAAATCCAGGAAGAACTCCAATATGCTTAGGCCTCTGTATAAGGTTTGTGCCTGCACAATGCTTTGGAACCAAGCTCCATTTCTCAGAGAATGGATTATGTATCATGGCTATCTAGGTATCCAGAGATGGTTTCTTTATGATAACAACAGTGATGACAACATAGAAGAAGTGGTAGAATCCTTGGGTTCTTTCAATGTGAGTAGACATATCTGGCCATGGATTAAAACCCAAGAGGCTGGATTCTCCCATTGCTCATTACAGGCTCGCCAGGAATGTGAATGGGTGGCATTCATGGATGTTGATGAATTTCTGAATCCCATAGAATATATTCAGAATGAGACTATGCCAACAGATTTTACTCAAACAGGCCCCACAGTCATGGAAAGGCTGATCAATAATGCAACATCTGCATCTTCAGGCTTATTCAAAATAGGAGAAATCAGAATCGATTGTCATAGCTTTGGTCCATCTGGATTGAAGAAACACCCAGATGAGGGTGTGATAGCAGGCTACACCTGCAGGCTGAACAGAACTGAGAGGCATAAATCTATCCTTCTCTTATCAGCACTGAACCAAAGTCTGATAAATGTAGTCCATCATTTCCATCTCGGACAGGGCTATCATTACATGAACCTTCCCAGAGGATTTGCAGTATTTAATCACTACAAATATCAAGTCTGGGGTACATTCAAGGCCAAATTCTTCAGAAGGGTGGCAACTTATGTAACAGACTGGCAAGAGAATGAGAACGAAAGCTCTAGGGACCGAGCTCCGGGACTTGGAACAGAACCAGTTGAGCCTGAAGACTGGTCTGAAAGATTTTGTGAAGTTTCAGACACAGGCCTCAGAAATTTCACTCTCCAAACCTTTACAGATCCCACTAATCATTTGCTACCATGGCAATAATACCAATAAGTGCTTTCTATATTGGCTTGCAGAATACAGAAAACTGAAATTCCATTATACCATCAGTCAGCATTGCTCCAGTATATGCTTGTAACATTATGCTTGCGAGGTTCCTATTCTTTTTTTCTGGTATTCCTGTGGATCGGGGAACCATGAGAATATAAACATTATTCATTTTCAAAACCATTTATTCATTCTTTGGCACTGGATTGGTGCAGCTTTGTCTTGTCCTTCCAGTATTCATGTCTTACTGTGGGTATTCATTCCCTTTCATTTTCATTTTTCAATGGATTTACCATTGAGGCCTCGGTTCAACCATCCACAACATTTTATTCTAGCTGCCCTACCCAAATATCAGTTGTTTCAAAGGTTGAGACTGGTAGGCAAATTAAACCCTGTCCTCCAAACCAAAAACCAATTTATTATTAGTATTTTTAACTGGCACCGATTTAGAGCACGGGCCATGGTGCAGATTTTCCAAGTTATGGTGTGGACTTTCAAGCCGTGGGTGTTTGTTGGGAAGTACTAAGTTATCACTGAACATTAAGTTTGGTGAGCTGAAAATCAAAATCAATTGCTCTCGACCAAATATTGCTTCTTTTGTTAATGGTTTCAATATAAGTGTGTTTTTTTTTAGCTTCAAATTGTTGATAAAAGTATGCAAACCCAATGGGGGAAAAGACCTGCTGATAAATTGCCATTGCACACTCTTAAGAAGGATACATATAATTCTCAGTCGGTGATGATTGCAAATGACATTGTCATACTATATCCTGAGTGTGTGGCATTGACATTGAACAGGAAGCATCATTTAAAAAAATTATATTGGAAAAAAAACTAATATATTGTTTTCAATTTTGGTAGAAAATTTAAATTGAAAATATATAATTTTTTTAAAATTATATTCAGTAAGAGTTCAGTGTGTCAGTATGCCCTTATGTTATGTGAGAATTCTTAATAAGAACTAAACTCAACAATTCTTAACAAGAACTAAACTCAATTGTCATGTAAATTTTAATATTTAACTCTCTTAAAAATTTTAAAGTCAAAATTGAGTGAGGCAGGGTCCCTTGTCCTACAAACAATTGAGTCAATTGTCATGTAAATTTTAATATTTAACTCTCTTAAAAATTTTAAAGTCAAAATTGAGTGAGGCAGGGTCCCTTGTCCTACAAACAATTGAGTCTCAGATATCAAATTGGTATTTAATAAATTAAATTAGTTTATAAATATTTTCATAATTGTATAATTATTTTTACTTATCTTATAAATTTAAATTTTCTTGATTATCATTTAATTTATTTATTTATTAGTTTTTTAAAATGCCCACAAAATTTTAAGAGTTCCATTTCGAGGTATAATTCTTTACATATTGGCCTAATAACATAACAAAGTGAATACATAAACCAAGTAACAAACCAAGTAACAAACCAAGACCTTAAGGTAGAAGTTTGTCTTCCACATCTTCCACTAATGGAGCACTCGAACCTTCAAATAGAGATAATAGAGTTTGTTGCCCTATTTCCATTTTCATTTGGCTAGAGGTGTAGATTGAGCCAATTCATTCCCCCTTGCATGTCATTGTTGCTCTCCAATTGACATCAGTGTTTTTTTTAGACCATGGTGACAGCAACCTCTCAAGGGTATATTCAACAGCCCGCAAGCCAGATATACGAGTAACCCGCAAGCCAGATATACCAGTAACTTGTGACTCAGCAGGGGCCGAGACGTTCCGAAGCCCACCGGGGTGGGCCTCTATCCCAGTGGTTGCCTACCCTTCGAGCCTTGTCACAACCCTACCCATCCTAGCACTTCAAGGCACCCAAAGACTCTATGCAGAGACTGCTCGAAGCGCCCAATTGACATCAGTGTTATCCTCCAACTCCAACTAGTAGTTGAGACACTCCAATATTTGCTTTATGCTCCAATTACCCCATGACTTGGTGAAAAAGTTTCTCGACACCTGCAATGTCCTCCACAACACGACCAACTTCTATCTCGTTTCCTTGGCTCACCTCTATCAGTCTCCTTGCAGTTACCAACACACCGAAACTTGCTCTTGGCGACAAAACCTCGCCCACCTTGAGTCTATTACCCAACATCCACCAAAGAAACTCCACAGAAAGACCGCTCCAGCCTCCTCGTGATGACGGAGTCACACTCGCCTTGAGTCGATTGGCCAACATCCATCGAAGAAACTCCACGGAAAAACCTGCTTCCAGTAATGGAGTCACACTTGTCTTGAACCAATTACCCAACATCCACAAAAGAGCCCGTTCTTGACAACATAGGGTCTTCCACTTTGAGACGATTACCCAACATCCTCAACGGAACCTCAAATATCCCACCCACACATCAACTGATGCCCACGAAGTGATTGCCAAAGCACAATTCAAACCGTAAGAACCTACAAAATCCGCCTTCTCAATGGGGGTTCATCATCCTTCACCAATACACCTTACTCGAGATGAGTAGCATCATTGGCAAACTTATTAGCTAGACTGTTATTGAGCCTTTGTGTATGCTAGAAGGTATACTCTTCCACATTTTGAAGATTACGAACAATTCTATCAAAAATACAATTTTGAATCGTGTGACTTTTATTGCTGCAATTGCAGACATGATATATAACATGAACGGAGTCCCTTAAGATCACGATCTTAGAAATCTCCAAAGACATAATGAGTTCTGAAGCAATATACAAGGCATAGGTCTTCGCATAATTATTTGTTCTATTTCCTCAACTCCCAAAGTACCAAATCACTTATTTTCCATTAGGGTGAGGACCTTTCCATCCCTAATTTGTATTCTTAATTTACATACAGATTACTAATATTTATAAAGCCATATTCACAAATATTTTATGTTTAAATTTTTTAATCTTAATAACCTTGCAAGAATTAGTGAGACCCAATTATGCAAGCCTCTTAAATATTATACTCATATATATATATATCAAAATTAATATTGTGTTTTAATATTTAAATATATCTAATTAGGTGGACGACTTATATTGGTGAAATCAGTCCTTGAGAGTATCCTAGTGTATTGGCTTTCTCTTTCTATGATTCCCTTCTTCGTTCTTGTGACAATAAGACAAAGACTGTTTCAGTTCCTTTGGGCAGGCAATTTGAGAAAAAAAAAATTCCATCTTTCTTCCTGGGAGAGCTTATCACTTCCTAAAAAGATGGGAGGCCAAGGATTACAACATTTCGGTTGGTTCAGTTTGGCTCTTAGTATGAAAAGTCTTTGGTGTTGTAGTTTCACTTCCTAAAAAGATGGGAGGCCAGGGATTAAAACATTTCGGTTGGTTCAGTTTGGCTCTAAGTATGAAAAGTCTTTGGTGTTGTATTGCTAGAGAAGGACTATGGAGTTTGGTGATCAAATCCAAGTATCTTAAGTGTTGACTGACATTTAATGGATTCAGAAGCCTAATAAGAATGTATCTAATGCTTTGATTATCTAGAAAAATCTAAGTAAAGTTTATTCTTTTATGAGTGAAAAGTTTCTATGGAAGATAAGTAGTGTCACTCAGGCGTCCCTGGGTATTGACCAATTCATTGGTGATGAGGGTAATTTTGATTTATCTGATTCTCTTATATATGTGCTTCATAGTCAAAATCTTTAGGATCTTGCTCAAGTTAGGAGAAGAATTTGGTTTGATGAAGAACTTCCATATCGGCTAATTGCAAGAGATATGGATCTAACTGGCGTATTAGCGGCTGAATGGGATAACTATGTTATACTTCTTAATAGAGCATGTATCTTTTTGAGGAATGAAGAGGACAAGATAGTCCGGGATTGGCAAAATTCTAATGGGATAGTTTTTACGAAGAAGGCTTATGAAGCCATTTCATCTGATGATTTTCCATTTACTCCTAAATGGTGGGTCAGTTTGTTGTGGAAGTGGAGAATTCCTTTGAAGATAAAGTGTTTATCTGGTTGTGCCTTGAAAACAAAATCATTACATGGGACAAGTTAACAAAAAGTGGTTTCAAAGGCCTATGTATGTGTGTTCTATGCAAAAGTAAGACGGAATCCATTTCTCATAATTTTGTTAATTACAATTTTATTTTGGTGATATGGGAAGAGATGTGCATAATCTTGAACTTTCAGTAATTGGGGTGCACTTGATCTACAAGCTTGTCTTAACAGTTGATTTCATGGTAATGTAAAGTTTAAAGAACTCCCCTTGTTCATGGTTTGGGAAGTATGGAGGGACTGAAATTATTTTATTTTGAAAATATTATCCCTTTTGTTTATATGGTTTGTTCAAGAACTATTTATAGTTTCATGGTTTACTTCGAAGAGAAGAAGGCTTCAAAGACAAGGATCCTTAACAAGCCTTTTTTGGTTGATATCATTTTTTATGTTCTTTTGATGGAGCAGAGAAAGATGGCCTTTGTGGTGTCGAGATGACTTTAAATATTAAAGATGGTCATGTTATTAAAATGTGGGCAGGGCAGGGGTTGGGACAAATACAAAAGCAAAGCTTTTAGCTCTTTGGTGACATCTTTTGTTTGATAAGGGAAGAGGTATTAGCAGTTTACAGCTCATGGGAGATTCTAATGTTGTCAGTGATTGGGCAAGTGGTCTTTTTTATTTGAATGTCCTTGCAATTGATCAATGGATTAAAAGGGTAAGAGATTAAAGAAATATTTTTTTGATATCTCCTTCAAGCATATCTATAGGGAGTTTAACATGGACACAAATTGCCTCTAAGAAAAACTTGTTAGGGTTATGGACAAACGTTTACATTATGAAGAGTGTGTTGATGAACTCTTCATTGATGCTCATTGTATCTCTATTTTTTAGATAATTTTGGACATATAGGAGTTTTTATGTGTGAAGTTTTCTTTTGACATCGCTGGGTGTTTTTTGCGGGTCTGTAACATATTAAAGTGAAACATGGTTGGGGGGCGGATGAAAAGATCCTTGTTTTTTTTGCAAGACATGTTGTTGTTCTTTATAGTTTTTGCAATGTTGTTTTTGGATGGATAGATAGTTCTTTTAGCGTCCTCTCAACTCTATCATATTTCATTTGAGGAAGACTTATGTGACTTTGATTCATATGAATAACAAGTTACTTTTTTTCTATAAAGAAAAATATTATATTAACATAAATCAATTTTAATATAAATACATAAATTAGTTCATAAATTTAATAAAATTAATTATTATTAATAAATGAAAATATGATTATTTACATAAGTAAATAAATAAATATATTATAAAATTACAAATTTAACAGTTAAATAAATAATCATAAATGTCTAATCACATGCATTTCAATGATGATTGGTATAATTATTCACCAAAACTTTAACCACACTCAACAACCAAAGTAAATTCAAATAAAGATGACAATAAAAAGTGATTGCAACGATTTTTTTTTAAGGATATTAATAATCATATCCAAATAAATTAATCATAATCGTATCTAAATGAAAATGATTAGACAAAGAACATCTAGGTAGTTTGACAATCTCTTGGTTGCTTCTTGAGATGTCATCTTTAGGTTGTGAATTGTATAAGAAAATGAGAAATCAGTTTAGTGTAACACAAGCAATAACATAAACATTTATTTTTCTTCCCAGGTGAGGGTGGTGATTGGATGTGTGCTTAGTTATTAATTGTAAATGTTTTGATTAATGGGAAAGATATTAAAACAAAGTTTTTTTACATTTAAGTATTTTTTCATTAATTATAATATTTTTTTGAAAATATATTAAAAATGAAGAAAAGAAAAATGTTTATTTTATAATTAATTATTTTTTAAATTAAATATATATTTTGAAAAAAAAATTAAATAGTAGTTACTTTATTTTAAATGGTGGTTAGCATGTCTTAGGGTTTTCATAGGTCCTAGGGATACTCTAGACCTAGATTTTTGTGGTGAATTGACATTTCAAGTTAGGGTCAACATCATGTATGGAGGATACAAATTAGCTTGTAGAGTACAGTGATGACAAGTTATTAAAGGATCGTATATTTTTCAACAAGGAAAAATCAACAACATATGTGGGGCAAGGATAATTTTAGGGACGAATATTAGCCCAGTGGGCTATTTTTCCATGTTTTTCTCCCAAAAAACATTGGAGTAAACTTTATACCCGACCATTTGCACCGATTGGACGATCAGCAACGCGTGATGCAACAGCTCACGCGAGCCAGGTCGTCCGATCTGTGCAAATGGTCTGGTAGAAAGTTTACTCCAAAAACATTCGCCATTTTGCATTTTTTGAGGCCTCGTTTCGCCCAATTTTGATGGGGTAAAATTTTTTCACCCTAAAAATCGCCAAATTATTATATAAACGATATAAAATCANATATCGCCAATCATTTTATAGTTGGTGTTTTAAGAATTGGTAATATTCGCCAACATTTATACACTTTTAAATAAGTATGGTTCCTTAAAATCATCCCTAATGTGGGGGTATCACAAGGCTTCAATAAGACACCGAGACCCTTGGGCTCCAAAATTCTTGATGAAGTACATACCAACTCCTTTGCAACGTCCTTGTCCTAGTGGATCGAGTCAGATCATTACAGGATTCCACTTAGAGATTTGGACAAAATATCACGGAGGAAGTTGACCAGGGAAAATTTTAAGGATCCATACTTATTTAAAAGTGTATAAATCTAGGCGAATCATACCAATTCTGAAAGTGTTAACTATAAAATATTTGGCGATATTTTTATAAAAATATTTCAATTTCTAAGAATTTGATATAGTTTATGTAATAATCTGGCCATTTTTAGAGTGAACAAATTTTACCCTAACAAAATTGGGCTAAATAGGTCTTCAAAAAATGCAAATTGGAAAATTTTTATTTGAACAAAACATGGAAAAATAACCCATGGGCTAAATTTCACCCCTAAAAGTTTCCTTGGGAGGAACATTTTCACAGTACTGGAGGTAGAACCAAGCAAAGGACTTTACTAGGGTTCACACAAACACATTTTTTTTGCAGAACCTTTGAGCACTTGAAAGAAGAAATATGTTATTGTAATGGTGGGCCAGAGCGGTGAAGAAAATGGGTTTGTAGGGGAAGGTTTAACAGTAGCCAATCATTAAGGCACTTTTCATGGGGATAATTTTTTTGTAGAGAGGTTGGCATAGATTTTCCGAAATGATGGATGTTGGAGGATTGGCTCTTGTATCTAGAATATTTCGTGACGGTTCTTTCACTTTCTTGAGGTTGGTTAAGCTTCATTTTTCATTCTAAAGAAGATTCCATGAAATATTAAAGGGCCTATGGTTTATGGAGGCTTGGCTCTCGTCTCTAGGATATTCCTTGACAATTCATTCACTTTTTTGAGGCTGGTTATGCTTCCTTTTTTGCTCTGAGAGATATTCCATGAAAATATTAAAGGGCATATGGTTTATGGACTCATCCTTTGTTTTTATCAAGCCTTGGACTCCATTATTCAATCCAAGCTTGCCTTTAGGGGGTTTTCTCCCTATATGGATCAAGATTCCAAATTTTCCAATGGAATTCTAGATAGAACCTATTCTTTGGGACACATGGAATGCTCTTTAGTTTCACTATGGTGGTGGATGATAATTTCAAGGAAAAACCCGACAAGTAGTTGGAAAGAGTATTGGTAGAGGTATTGTATGTAAGTAAGGGTCTCTATGAAACCTTGGAATTGGTTTAGGATGGTAAAATTCATAAATTTAAGCTCGACTATTTGCACGCCTCTTTTAGATGTTCCCAGTGCCACTACATAAGCCATGTTGTGTGGGATTGCTCAAAGCCACTTCACAAGAGCGTCTAGCATAGGAAGGGATCGATGGCTGGGGAAGTGAGCAAACAAAAGGATCATTTGGTGCGAGAGAAGAAGGCCATAGGGGATGAAGGGGAAGACTTGTTGAAGGAAACAAATGTATCAAAAATTATATAGATAATTGAACATGAGTCGGTTGAAGCAATAGGGAACAATGTTATTAAAATGGGGGACTAGTCTATCCCACTCATTGAAGACTCAAGGTTGGCTCAAGATCGAGCCTGCTTGTTGTTGGAGGAAGAATTCGAGCTCATATATCCACATAACAACTCTCCTTGGCCCAATGATAGTGACACTTTTTTGGGTGGAGAGGCAGAAGAATTGACTAGTAAGTTAAAAATACCTCTCAATATTTTCAAAAATTATATAAATCAAACATGTGGTATTTTAGGGGTTTCTCCCACAAAATGGTTGGGAGGCGAGGGAATCAAGTCAACAATCCTGCCATATGAAAGCCTACCCCACCCCCCACCCCCCCCACCCACAATGATGACGTCTCATCCCCTTAAGGACACTTTCGTAAACTTGGTGGAATTATCCCAAGATTCTGACCCCTCCTTCTTGGAACACAAATCTAGATTTGTTGTGGACCGTATTTCAACTTTGGACACTTTCTCTTCACTATCCAGAGGAGGAGGCCATTATCAACTTCGGTCTCGAAATGGGGCCTATTGGGATTCTCTATGTATGTCAAGGGGTCTGCGAGAGGATTCCACAAGGATTTGCGTCCAAACCCCATGGGTCGAAATTCAACACTAAAAACATCCCAGGAGAAGTTGATCTCTAAAATAAATCAAGGTAGACATATGTTCATTTCGGGGACCCTTAGAGCAAGATGTTCCCTTGGTTCTATTCACCCATTAAGTTTGTTTATGTCAAATTTAAAGGGTTGGGGGACCATGTCAAACAAGGTTCCCTCATAAAACTAGTGGGTGCCAATCCATTGCAGGTGATCTTAATACAAGAAAAATGGGAAAATGAGAATCAATTGTCTATTCTCTTAAAAAATTGTTGGCTAGCTAGGAATTTTCGGCCTTGCATTCAAATGGTCATTCTGGGGTTGTCATAATGGGGTGGAACCAAAATACTACTCTACTATTTTTTTTAAATTTCTCCTCATGTCTAAGTACCAAATTGTCCAGCAAGAGCTTAGACCAAGATTTCACAGTTGTTAATGTATACAGACGTTATACAGATCGACAACATTTCTACGAAAAAGTATTCAGTTTGCCTTGGCTTTATGTATACAATCTTATTCATGGCAGAGATTTAAATTTCACTTTGAGCCGCGATAAAATGTGGGGGGTCAATGCACAATTTGATTGTTTGTCATACTTTTTTCTTGATAAACTAGAAAAAATGGATTGGTTGATGTCACCCCCATCAAATTGGGGCCAACTCGGTCAAACAATGAAAAAACACTGAAGGGGTTCATGGGAGACTTGACCAGTTCTTAGCTCATCATTCTTTATTAGAAAATATACCTCGCTATCGCTCATGGATTGACTTGCAGAGGGTACAATACCACTTCCCAATATATATATATATATATATATATATATATATTTGGGTAGTGATATGTATAAGCCATGGATCCCATTTAAATTAAACCCATACTGGATTAAGGAAGAGGAGTTCTAAAATTTGGTCAAGGGAGGTTGGAAGGGATATTATTCTGGGCAGGGAGTGAACAGTTTATTTTTTATTTATTGCAAGTAAAAAAAAGGGTCTTTAAGTGTGCTAGAGATTATCATAGAGATTGTGAACAAGCTCTGGTGGAGGTGGAAAAGGAAATAGTAGAGGTAGCAGGTGGATTGGGAGACATGACAGAAGAAGAGGACATCATTACAATCCTTAAAAAGCTTGAGGTAAATTGATCGAAACTCTTATTGGAAAAGGAGGTTCAATGGTGAAGGAAAAGCAGGGAAACATGGCTCAAATTAGGGGACAACAACATAAAATATATTCATGCCTTTGCAAACTATAGGTGCAGTATAAACACTATTTAGGAGTTACAAGACTAGGGGGTAAGTGTCCGAGACTTCAAAGGGCTAGCATATCTTGGGGAAAAGTACTTCAGGAATTTAATAAAGAGACCAGTTAGGGTTAATTTAGTTGAAACCCTGAAGGTGATGTCTTTCTTCCCTAGGATGTTGGAAGAGGATATGAGTGAGGAACTCTAAAAGCCAGTCACAAAAGAGGAAGTTGGGGGATGTTTGAATCCCCTTGGAAAACATAAGATCCTGGGCCCTGATGGTTGGTCAGTTGAATTTTATTCTGAGTTGTTTTATCTACTTGGGGATGATTAAACCCAAGTGGTGCAAGAGGTTCGAGAATCTGATAGAATTCCATGAGTTGTAGATGCCACATTTATTTCTTTAATCCATAAAATGGATTATCTTGAGAATTTTGAATGTTTTCATCCTATTTCACTTTGCAATTGTATTTACAAAATAGTGGCGAAGGATCTTTCCCTCAAACTGAAACCAATTTTGTCAGGATATATCTCCGAGGATAAATTTGGGTTCTTAAAAGATTGTCAAGTCCATGAAGCTATTGGGGTTTCTTAAGAGGGTATCCATTCTTTAAGACTTTCAAAAGAACTGGAAACCCGTTGAAATGAAACTCGTTCTATCCAACGGATATACTGATTTTTCCTAGACATTTGTGAAATTACTATTTATTCATTTGGGTTTCTCTCTGCCATTGATAAATTGGATAATGTGTTGTATATCCACAATTTATTTCATAATTTTAATAAATGGAGCATCGCCAATTTTTTTCGTTCCTCAAGGGGATTAATTCAAGGCTTTCCACTATCTCCCTATATTTTCCTTCTGGTGGCATAAGCATTGAGTAGGTCTATTCTAGAGGCTCGATGTGTAAGAACAATGCAAGGAATCAAAATAGGGAAAGAAACCTTGTCCCATATTTTAATCTTTGATGATGTACTGTTGTTCTTGTGTGGTGAATTAAGAGAAGGTTCACACTACCAAGTGATATTGAGGATTTCCAAATTGGATTCATGTATGGAAATAAGTGAGGAAAAATTTGCTTTAATGACTGTTGGATTGGAAGAGAAATTGAGTAGGGAGTTTGGACTTCTGTTTTGTTTTCAACACATATATTTCAATACTAGTTTGAAGTACCCGGGTTTCAATATGCACTTGAATGGGATGGGAAAAAGGATTTATGGTGGTTGTAATGATCCAATGAGATTAGATTGGTCATTAACTCCCTTTTCTCAAGAAAAAATCAAACAAATTGAAAGTGCAAAGGGGTTTGTATTAGTTCATTAATCATGGATCAAGGAGGTAGGACCAAACCAAGAAAGGGAAGAGGGTTATGATAGCTCAGGTTTCTATGCACTATGTACTGGGACCATTATGTTTCGAACATCATCCAGGATGAAGTCTACTCTAAGGATCCTAGGAACCCAACATATGCAAACTAAAACCTTTGCTTGTCACTTCCCAGAAACCAGTGGTGAGGGAATTTAACTAAGGGAAAATTGAATATATTTGATATGATGTTATATAATAGTAATAATATGTTTATACATTTTTATAACATATGCATAAATGTTATGGGGTCGCACAAGCAACACTAGTCTCTAGGACTGGACAATATGATCAACTTCTAGTCTTCCCAAACACACGAAGGAGGTCATGAATATTTAGTTTAAAGCATGGAATATCTTCATTATCATGTTAATGAATGTCTAAAATATAAATAAAATAATTTTGTTATGCCTAAGATGACTAATTCACACAAAACTGAAAACTAGTCAATTTCTGATTGAAATCCAGACAAGGTATCAGAAATATTTATGAAACACGCCAAACTGATTCAAATTTATAGAATAATTGAGATGGATAAATACATAATATAACCAGTGAGGGCCAAAATTAACCTCACAAGAATCTCATAGTTTACATCCACTGGCATAAAACATCACTACAGGTAGGAAAGACTGGGAATCCTTGGAAATTAGAATGGAAGACTTCTCAAACTCTTCAAAAAGGGCTCGAAATTCATTGGATATGATATAAAAACCTGAAATATACCCCTATTAATGAATGCAACAAGTTATGAGGAATAAACTCGATAAACTCTTCCTCAAGTTCCCATATGCAAGACTCTACAATTTTGAACTAGAACAATGGGTGCAAAGGGGCACATCTACCAATGAAGGCATGGGGAACATCACCCAATCCAAGAGTATCTACTTGAGCTCTCAAAATAGAATTATAAAAGTGGGAAAATATGTGAGAAGGAGTTGATAGCCTTCTTTTATAGAAAACTATTGTGATTCGCCTCCAAATTTGGCTTGCATCTTATTTTCGAATTCATGAGGCCAATGAGGAAACTTGGCACGAGTGGGCCTCATCCAAATCACTAAGGTGCATTCCTTATATTTAAACATGGTTTTTACCTTTGGATACTTGATTTCTTTTTGTTTTCATTCATTATTTGTGCTTTCCTGCTTTTGCTTAAGCTTTCCTACTTTTCCTGTTGTTTCCTGCCTTTCCTATATATATATTTTAATACTTTTGCTTGTCTTTCTGATTTTGCATGCCTTTCTAATTTCATTTTCATTTGGCCACCTTCCTTATTCATTGATGGAAACTTTTCAAGAAACCACCCTTTTACTTATGTACCACCCTAGGCCACTTTCGCCATTTTCCAACTAATTAAAAATATTAGAAATATTAAATATCTCAAAATTATGGTCCTCCTAATTTATTTAATTAATGACCATAATAAAAATTAATTCCCTCATTAACTAATTAATTAATATTTTCACTAGGAACCATGGGGAATAAATGGTCTAGTTGTTTGACCATGGAGCTAACAAAAAAAAGGGGACATTATAGTCCTCCCCTCCCAAGTTTGCTTGTACTCAAGTAACAACATTCCAACAAAACTAGGAGTTGTCCACCATGCTTTTGTTTCGCTACTCTTGCCCCCTATGAAACTTCTCGATCAAGCAGTTGTAACAACTAAATGCCAAGATCTCGTTGTCTGTGCTGCATTCCTCTGAGCATGCCCACTATCATCTCCAGGAATTCCATGATCCCAAGTAAATATGATGAATGTAATGTGACTATGACAACCACCACTGCATTCCATCGAAATCCATTACACCTCAAACATTCCATCATTCCAAGGAATTCCTGGATACCATGGTCCTCGATGCATACCATCCACCATCATTGCTTCTTGTGACAACTTATCACTCCATGGTATGCCAGGATCCAACCACCACCATGTTGGAAGTTCATCAATCCTAAAGCATCTGAAGGTCCTGGTCATTTGTTTTAACAATGTTTGGTTCTCTTCTTGTATAAACTAATTGATTACATGTTCTGTTGCTTCCAACATGCTTTGTATGCAAGATTTTTTTCTCTTGCATGGTAGTTCCAAATATTCCATGTACTTGCACAACCAATCCATGGATCTATGTGGACTGGAAATATCCAAGGTCTTCCATGCATACACCTTATTGCTTCTCACATGGTAATACAATATTAGTAAAACCATAATTTTTATCACAGAGGCGAAAATAAACTTTACCTCGATGAATCTCAATCTTGGATATGTATCCATCCACCCAATCCATGGATGAATAAACGCTTCAGTTTGTTGATCTATGTGAGATGTAATTAGCCACCTTCTTCAAATCTAAGTATTATTTACATATAGGAATCTCATGAGGCCTCTCCTCTAAGGCATGCATGCCAAACAATTCCATACAGATGCACCCAAGGCTTGTGCATCCTTGGGCCTCCATCTTAATGATGTACCTGTATACCCAATCCTTGGATAAACAAATACCATTGCTTGTAGACTCAAATGGTATATCCCTAGTTGTTTCTCCCATAGATAAGACCTCCTTTATGCCACTCTGCATACCAACAAATGCTTGGCCAAAATATTATTCCTCTTTGTTCATAATAAACACTTGCAATTATGAATTTACCTCATGTTCAATTCTCACATGAGGTTCCTCCATCAAATCCACGATGTCATATTCCATGTGTGAATGACTACCTTTCATGTAGGATGGAGTGTATGATGAACTCAACTCCTTTCGAATTTTATCATTATGCATTTTTCATTATTGAATGGCCCTCAGTGTGCTCTTCAATGAATCACTGGTGGCCTCCAACTCACTAGTGAGCCTTTATGATCCTTCTTATTCCTCCTTGGGCGCACTATGGTACATTTCAGCCACCATGAGGAGGTGATCTCTATCTGAAAGTAAGCTCATTTAACTCTCTTTCATATTTTCCACTTCTTCCTTGAGTACTATGAACTCTTCCAAAAAGGATTATACTTCCAACTCTCATCTTGAATCTTTCCAGCAACATCTTGTCACCAAGGCATTGATGTCAATAAAGTTTTGCATGGCTGCCATCAGCTTCTCTAGGTTCTCCTTCAATGGTCCACTCAAATGATGTGGCTCACCAAGAACATCCTTTGCCAATGTACCTTCCTTACATAGAGAAAGTTCATAACCCTCTTGTTGTGAAACAAGTGCTCTGCCAAAATCTTGCAAGTTAATGCTTCCTTTAAGCACCTACAAATCAGAAAACTCCTCATGCTCACCTTGCACATGAGGATTATCCTTAAGAGATTTATGTGGGATGCCACAAGTGTGCTCATGCAAGTCCTAAGAGTCATGCAAACTCTCCTTTGATAATTCATCCATCTCAAAATTTTGAGTCTAGGCACTAGAAGGCCCTTCCATGCCAATCTTCTCACCAAAAGTAGCTGCCATCTCAGAATGACACAAAGGAATGTGAAATTCAGAATTTGTTTGATACCTTTGCATCACATATTCCTCTTCATGTGGTAGGGATATGGTAGTTGATTTCTCCACCAAACTATCTGGTTCGCACCCAACAAGTGTGTGATTGTCTTCTATATTTTATCCACAGGATGACTCACTATCATTGAGTTCAATTGAACTCATGTCATCTTCATTCCTCTTGGCAGTGATATTGAAAACACTAACAATGAAACTGGAACTGGATTCTCTTCCTACATTTCCAATAACCCCTTAACTGGCTACTAGTTCTTCCGTTGCACATGGTTCAACATGCTCACCCATTACACAACATTTAGTGAGGAAATCTATGTGCATGTTATCTGTTGGATGCAAAGTTAAGTTCAACTCTTGTAGCATGGGTCCACAACACAATACTCATCTTTAGCATCCAATTCAACAATAGGAGGTCCATTTATATTGCATGAATTGGAATATTCTTCAAATAAATGTAAGAAAAAATTGTTGCCAGAAGAATCAAAATTACTCTTATACCTTTGCTTGATGTTTTCTTTTTGTTGCTTCATGCACTCTCTAGAGGAATCGAATGGATCTTCTCTTGGAATATTGTTGCTCTTGTTCTTTGATGGTTTATTGTCATTGTGCTTTATCTCCTTCAAGATAGATGATGGATCTTGATCCTTGGTAGCCTTAGGGCCAAGTTCTTTAGAATTTCTCCTTGACGAGAATCCAAAGAGTCTCATGATGCCAGTACATGTAGATGACTCTGATGAAGCTTCACATTTTTTCCTATTCTCTTCTCCTTTACTATGAGAGGTGAAACAAATTGGTTTGTTTCTCTTCAATGTTTCCTTGTCCACATCCTTGGGCCAAAATCCATAGCTGTAAATAGCTATATTCCTTGAAAGAAATGGCTGCACAAATATCCTTCCCCAATGCTAGATACTCCTGGTAGCATTGGGGCATGTTTTCACATACTTATATCACCTTTGCCAACTATTACTTAACCATTGAAAGATAAAACCTGATTTCTTCTCAATATGTTTGATTATAGAAGTCATCATCCTCAACTCTTGGTAGGCCTCCATCATTATAGAGGATTTCTTCTTCTACAAAGTGATCAAAGTCAACATCTTCAAGTATTGGTACAAGCCTCATGGTTGCAACTTGAGATGTGTTATGCAAGATTTATTCAACTAAGAGATTACTTTCCACAAGAGTAGAGGAAGGTGTTATGATACCGCTGTAATGATACAATCAGATCAGTTTGGTCATTAACTCCTTTTTCTCAAGAAAAAATCAAACAAACTGAAAGTTCAAGGGGGTTTGTAGTAGCTAATTGATCAGGGATCATAGAGGTAGAACCAAACCAAGAAAGGGAAGAGGGTTATGATAGATCAAGATCATATGCACAATGCATTGGGACCATTTATGTTTTGAACATCACTCAGGCTGAAGTCTATTCCAAGGCTCCTGGGCACCCCAACATATGCAAACTAAAACCTTTGCTTGTCACTTCCCATAAACCAGTGGTGAGGGAATTTGAGTTAGGGAAGATTGGATATCTCTAATATGATGTTATATAATGGTAATAATATGTTTATGTACGTTTATAACATATTTGGAAAGGTTGGGGGGTTGAACAAGCAAGCCAAGTCTCTAGGACTGCATAATAGGCTCAACTTCTAAGCTTCCCAAACATAGGAAGGAGGCCACAAATATTCAGTTTCAAGCATAGAATATCTTCATTATCATGTAATGAATGTATAGAATAGAAAGAAAAGAAATTTGTTATTCCAAAGCTGAATAATTCACAGAAAACTGAAAACTAGTCAATTTATCATTGAAATCTAGACAAGGTATCATAAATATTTATGAAACACAACCAAACTGATTTGAATTTCTAGAATAATTGCAGAGATGCATAAATTTATCAAATATAACTAATGCGGGCCAAAGTGAATCTCATAGGAAGCTCAAATCTTACATCCACTGACATAAAACATCATTACATGTAGGAAAGACTAGGAATCCTTGGGAATTAGAATGGAAGACTTCCTAAACTCTGCAAAAAGGACTCGAACTTCACTGTATATGATATCAAAACTTGAAATATACCCCCATTAATAAATGCAACAATTTATAAGGAATAAATTGGATAAACTCTTCTTCAAGGTCCCATTGGCAAGACTCTATAATTCTAAACTGGAACAATGGGTGCAAAGGGGCACATATCCTAGTGTAGGCATGGGGAACATCACCCAAGACAAGAGTATCTACTTAAGCTCTAAAAGTAGAATTATCAAAGTGACAAAAGACGTGAGGAGTTGATATCCTTCTTTTATAGAAAACTATTGTGATTTGCCTCCAAATTTGACTTGCCTCTTAGAATTCGAATTCATGAGGCCAATGAGGAAACATGGCATATGTGGGCCTCATCTAACTCACTAACACGCCTTCCCTATATGGAAACATGATTTTTATCTTTGGATACTTGCTTTGTTGTTGTTTCCATTTATTATTTGTGCTTTCCTGCTTTTTCTGTTGTTTCCTATGTTTCCTGTTTATTTTGCTTTTGGATACTTTTGCACGCCTTTCTAATTTTTGTTTGCTTTTGGACACCTTCCTTATTCATTAATGGAAACTTCTCAAGAAACCTCCCTTTTCCTTATGCACCACTGGGCCACTTAGCCATTTTCCAACTCATTAAAAATATTATAAATATTAAACATCTCAAAATTATGGTCCTCCTAATTTATTTAATTTTGACCATAGTAAAAATTAATTCCCTCATTGACTAATTAATTAATATTTTCACTAGGACGCATGGGGACTAAATGGTTTAGTGGTTTGACCATGGTTCTAATAAGAAAATGGGGGCATTACATTGGTTGGCTACCAAAATGGAGAAAATAATTAAACTATGGTGCAACCGTGTCACGAGGAGTTCAATTGATACATGTAAAATTGGTTTTTGAAACCATACCAGTCTATTGGCACAATTTGGACTACATTCCAAAAGGGGTGTTGGAAAAAACTCACAAAATATTTTTCAACTTCCTATGGAATGGAGATAGTAAGTATAAAGGCTCCTATTGGGTGAAGTGGCAAGCTATTGCAAAACCCAATAGTGAGAGAGGATAGGGCCTTAAAAAAATACATGTATTTGTTTTGTCTTTAGTGTCCAAGTCTACGTGGGTAATGATTACCAAAACGTATTTGTGGAGCAAAATCTTGGTTCAAAAGTATATGGCTCCAGTTAACGAGATTGATTGGATTCATAAGGAGAATAAGTCCACTCATAACATGTCCAATCAATGGAAAACACTTGAGAAATATTTCCAGGTGCTAATACCATATCTTGATTGGCAGGTCGATGATGGCATAAATGTTCAGGTAGGGTCCAATACTATTATGGGTTGGGGTAGAAAGGTTTTCCTACCAAAGGGAATGGATTTTTTTTCTTAAAGACAAGGGTAAGACTACACTAAATCTCATCACAAATTCATAGGGTACAACACTATGGGTCCAAGGTCAGGGGAGTGCAAGGGCGATCGAAATCCACAGAGAAGATGAATCAGTTTGGGATACATTGATAAGGGAACTTCAACGGTCTCACATTAGGACAAATGAATCCCTAGGCGAGCTTGTGTGGGTTTTCAACAAGTTAAGGAGCTCATATTCGTTAGGATAGTAAGCAATAAACCCTAGTGATGATAGGGGGAACATTTGGTGGTGGAAGAAATTGTGGGATGTGAAATATCCCACCAAGAACAAAATTATGACATGGATGGCACTTAAGGACAAGATCCCAACATGGGATAAGCTACAAAGAAACGGGAGGCAAGGGCCCAAGCATTGCTCTCTATGTGCCTCCTAGGAAGAAACAAATACAGACCTATTTTGAATTGTCATGTCATTTCTCAAGTGTGGAAGGACATAGAAACAACATTGAAGTTATATTTGATCTGGACAGGTATTAATCTGAAAGATTGTCTTCGAATTTGGTACACCAAGAAGGAACTTGATCCATGGAGAGATTTTCCTTATCTAGTCTTATGGGGGATTTGGATCGCAATGAACACAACACTCTTTGATCAAGTAATCACTCCAACTTTCAAAATCGTGGCAAAAATTCTTAGTTTGTTACCTCACTTCAAAACCATTCCAAAGTAGGGTAAGACTCAGGTAATAGGGGAGTTGAATATTGATCAATACACTCCTTTGGGATTCTTCGACAGAGCTTTATAGGGAGTAGAAATAATAGTGGGAATCGGTTTCACTCTTCACCTCTCTAGAGATCACCACTTTTAGTTTAAAGCGAATTTGGGCACATGTACAAATAACCATGCTGAGGTTTTGACTTTATTCTAATTTTTGAAAATTTCAATGCACGGAAGAGTGACTAACCTGAAGGTATTTGGAGATTCTTTATTAGTGATATAAGTTGGATGCAAGGAAAAGCTCGAGTTTTGAACATTAACCTCTTTCCACCGACATAGCAGCTATCATATATCTTTAATTGTTTTCAGCAAATTAACTACAAACACGTTTATAAAGAACAAAATAGGGAGGATGACAAGCTCTCCAAAGAAAAGTTGGACTTGCAAATCAATAATTTCTCTCACCCAAGGGAGGAAATATGTGATCAACTTCTATGGAAATTTTTTGATATGGGATTCCATATCCTAAGTATAAAATGTTCTTATTAAAGTAAATATTCTATAACTTTTTGCAAGGACGGTTAAAGATAATTTTTTTATATAGGAATCCATATCCTAAGTATAAAATTTTCTTATTTGAGTAAATATTATCACAAGGATGGTTAAAGATTATCACATACTTTTAGAGAACTGTTTCTTTTGTCAAGACTGGCCAATGGCCACAATTATAGTTTATATGTTTTGACAAGTATGCTATATGGCCCCTTACTTTTCTGAAGAGTGATGTTATAGTTTACCTTTTTGGACAAGAATGGCTAATGCAAGGATTGATAAAGATTAAAGAGTAATGATGATGATGATGATGGTTAACGTCTCCTGAGACCAAAATTTGGTCTATCGGACCTTGAAGAAGAAAATTAATTAGTTTGTTTTAAAGTGATATTTCTATGCTCAAAGAGCTTGGAGAGAAGCGTCCCGAGCTTACTATAATTTTGACAAGCTAAAAGGCTAGGAATGTCGGTATTGCAACAAAGATTATGAAACTGGGATCTAATGTGGGTGTAAGCAGGGCACTCTAAGAGGAAGTGATTTTCATCTTCAATGTTCCTACCCTCACAAAGGTGGCAGATCCTTTCTACCCAAGGAATTTTAGGGACTGTCCAACGACTAGTTTCACTGTGGAGCTCATGCGAGTTCGTTCTTATCTTAGCTATATTAATTTTTTTCTTAGGACTGATTAAAACAGAGAGATAGTTTTGATCTTCAAGAGTAGGGTTGATGACCTCCTTGTAATATCTTAATTTTCTTTTGGCCTCTAAATCTTTCTCACACCACAATTTTTCTTTAAACTTAGAAGCAATAATATTTTTAATGTTATTAATATTTTGCAATGCAACATTTTCATCGATCTTCCAGTGATTTAACCAAGACCTGGTATCTTTATACCACCCACGCTTGAGCCTTAGGTGATTTTGGCTGGAGTTTAAAGCTAACTTAGGGAGTCTATGGTCTCCCATGTTATTGATTTTGTTCTTGTACAACAGGAGTCTAGTCATGGCTAGGCTCTCAATGGGGGAAAGACCCACTTCTATAAGGAGAATAGGATAGGGTGTATTGTTTTTGATTTTGAGATTGTAAGTTATAAAACGCTTCTGGATTTGCTCGATCTTTCTCCAAGATTCTCTAGAGATGCTTGTTGTGCCCCTACCCAACAGCCTTTAAAAAACATTATTTCATCAAACAAAATCGTATTTTATTTTTGATGAAATGTTTGAATTTCATATAACAAAACTAAAGAATTGACAGTTACTGAAATGGTGACCTTCCAGCAGCTACTGAAACATGAAATTCAATGTTTTTAAAAGAAACATTTGCGAACTATGGATTAGTTAACAAAATCACTATTTTGAAATTATTATTTCAAAGTGAATTTGCATTAAAAAATCAAGGGATAAGTGTTAATAATTTCTTGTAAACTAATTTTTGAAATCTTATTCGAATATTTATAATTTGATTTTCATTATGTGATTATGTTATCATAAATATTGATAAGGTTTAAGGTTGGGCTTCTGATCAAAGTTCATTCGAATTATATTTTCAAGGCTTTTTGTTCAATCTAAGAATTACGCATAACATAACGTTATTATTTCATCTTGATCTTTATGATGGTCCTCATATGTTATTTTTATTATTGCATGTAAAGGTCAAAGATAATGCTATGGGTTATGG
The DNA here is from genome assembly GCA_001517045.1 of Pseudotsuga menziesii. Taxonomy (NCBI): domain Eukaryota; kingdom Viridiplantae; phylum Streptophyta; class Pinopsida; order Pinales; family Pinaceae; genus Pseudotsuga; species Pseudotsuga menziesii. Next base: position 58,620 of record LPNX010215106.1, on the reverse strand, counting down.
GATTTGTTTTTCATACTTTAAAGGAAGAAAACAGCCTTATAATGAAGAAGTTACATATTTGAAACAGAACGGCGATTGGGGCTTGGATTATTTTAACCTAAGTCTGTCACGACATGAAATTGCAATATCAAAATGCTTCATTCCGAGTTCAAAGCAGATG
>LPNX010215106.1:42717-57737 GCA_001517045.1 Pseudotsuga menziesii | reverse complement strand
AGCATAAATCGATTTCATGGTTAATTTCTCGCATTGCTTTTGATCAGAATAAATTGATTTACATGTTGTTTTTTTTTAAACTATTTTATAAAAAACAACCATTGAATCATATCCATGTTATTTTCTGATTCTTGGTAATTAATGTATAGTTGTCAATAATGTAAATTTTATAACTCATTTAAACATGTTTTTGATTATTTATAAGCCTAGTTAATTGAATAGATTTTATTTATAGATTAATTTAATCAATTTACCAATTCATTAGTAAGTAGATTAATTAGTTTGATTTGTACATTTGATTTAATTAACCAAAGTAATAGCTTTAGTTTTATCTTTTAGACTTAGTTTAGTTAGAATTTCAGGCTAACAGAGCCTTTAAACCTATCGGGAGCGACTATTCCAAACAGCTTGGAGCCTGTTCTAAGGGTCCCGGACTGGGTTGTTTTCCCCCGTTGCGGGCTTAGTCAAATACGCCCGTCAACAATGCTGCAACCCCAAACCTCACACCCATACAAGATAACAGGAGTGACTAGAGTTTCAAAGAGGAGCTTCTTTTTATCCCACATCACGAGGTTTGCAGCTTTATAGTTATTTTCAAGACCAAAGTAAGCTTTCCACCCTGCGTTAATCCTTTTCTCAATGCTATAGTTCCAGTTGAGCTTGTGATGAATATCAATTCCTAGGTACTTGTAAGAAGACACTTCCTCTAAGTTGCTATTGTCATACACAAAATTAGCGTATGTGTCCTTCTTGGATTTGATAATCATAACTTTTGTTTTGTCAGTGTTAACAGTCATACCCATTGTAGAGCAGAAATCTTTAAGAAGATGAAGTTGTTTATCAAGATCAGAAGAACACCTTGCCAGAAGGACAATATCGTCAAGATAAAGAAGAATGATGATGACTATTCCAGCTAAGATCGTACCAGCACAACCTACTTCTTCTAAACAACCCTCTAACTTATCGATGTAAATCCCGAAAAGGGTAGGGGAGAGGGGGCAACCTTGTTTAACTCTGATATTACACTTAATATCTTTCGACCACCCCTCATTGCTTTTAAACTTGGCAATTACATTTTCGTAGAGCCTTATCGCAGTAGCTCTTAGCTCGAAAGGAACCTTAAGCTCTTCTAACCTATTCCAAAGGTTATTTCTAGGTACCGTATCGAAAGCCTTTCTAAAGTCCACAAAGCAACAAAAGAGATTGGATTTGTCATTGCGGCACTCCTCCATAATGATCCTAAGCATAATAAGGTGGTCCGTTGTTGAGTGATGCCTTCTAAAACCTGCTTGACCTTTAGCCCGCTTACCTTCACTTTCAAGCCAAATGCTGATCTTCTTTTCCAAAATAATACCATATAACTTGGCTAAGAGGGGGCTAATCATAATAGTCCGATAATTTGAGGGGTTATTTGTATCCCTGCTTTTAAAAATAGGGATAATGAGGCTCTGAGTCCAAGGCTTAGGGAACCCTTGCTTGACCGCTTGATTAAAAAGCTTGTGGATGTGAGGGATGAGGATAGGACCTCCAATTTTTAAGACTGGCCAATGGCCACTTAGTTTACATAGACAAGACTGGTTGATGACTCCTTAGTTTTCTGAAGATTTATGTTACAATTTATCTTTTTGGTCAAGACTGGGAAATGACCACATATTTTCTCAAACGTTGGGGGCATCCGATGAATGTAATTATTATTCTATGAAAAAATATTATGTAATTATTATTTTATAAAAAATATTTAATTATTATTCTATTAAAATTATATATATATATATATATATTAAAATTATTTTTATCGTGTCTTGAGTTCAATCATTTTTGTAAAAAAGAAATACATAAATTAATATAAATTTTAAATGTAAATTAAAAATTATTTATAATTGTTTTTAATAATTTAAATAATTTTTTAAAATAAAAATATAAAAATTATAAAATTTTATAATAAAAAAATACAAGTAATTTAATTATTCTATGTTTTAGATTTTTGGTTGGAATTTGGTAATATTTTTTTGGGTAAAATCTAAATTTGGAATATTTAAATTGTGTTTTTGAATTCATAAATAAATTTAGCACCTACTAATACCACATAACACCCAAATTATACAATTTTTATAGCTAATATATATGATTCTAAGATTTTTTTTAAGATTTCCAACTAAATACGCTGTAAAAAAAATACAAAACTTAAAATATTTAAAAACCTAAAAAATAATATAACCTTGTTTTTTTACACCTTAACCGAATGAGTTAGCTTCATTTGACATAACTAAAACTTTTTCTTATAATTAAAAACTAAATCTTTTTGTTTTTTTTGCAAGAAGGCTGGTTACTAGGGGCCAATGCATTTCCACCATTGGCTAAGATAACCACAACCAAGGGGTATCTAAGCCCTCAAAGTCACCCACGGATCGCACCCTGCTTGGGTCACACCAACCCTTATGATGGGTGGATTTTTGGGTGTCTCCTTCCCACTAACTCACCCCTAAGAAAATATAACATTTCTAAAGAGACCCACACCTTAAGCGAATGAGCTAATGAGATTTGACCAGTTAAAAACTAAATCTAATACTATATAAACTTTATTTTGTATTTAAAAATTATTTAAATAATTTTAAATTTTCTAAAATAAAAATACAATTTGATTTAAAAAATAAAAATAAAAATATAGTTTTATTTAAAAAATAAAAATAAAAATTATTTAAAAACAAAAAAATATAATTTTATTTAAAAACTATACCATGTGAAAAGATTTCGATATCCTTCTAACATTCCAAAACAACAATTTTTTTTTTCAATTTTCTTCAAATTTTCAAACCAATAAATAAAATTTTCAAACTTCTTTTATAAAAAAATCGAAAAACAATAAATACATTTTCAATCAACTTCAAAGATTCCAAATCAACAAATAAATTATAAGGTCCCTTTGCCCACATGCACTATCTTTGTACGGAAGAAATTCCAATTAATACCATGTTGTTTCAAATAGAGGAATAAAGTGTATTAAAATATCTTGACTTTTCAAAGGTTTTTGAAGGGAATCCTTACTTTTAAGTGGTCCAATTTACGTGTCAAGAGCTCTTGACATGACATTATGTGCCAAAATAACGCTTTCACATCATGAAAACGAGGTTCAATTTCATTGGTTTCCCTTTTTGGTATAGTGTTAGTAAAACTCAAATATAATTTTTAAGTTCATTGGTTTCCTTTTTTTGGTACATTGTTAGTAAAAGTCAAATATAATTTATAATGGGTTGAATTATGGTTTTTAAAATTAAACTAAATTTAATTTATATATATATATATATATATACAAATAATTTCTCTAATTATTGCATAATTATGATTAGCTTTCTTTTACCCAAGTTATATAGTATTATTAAAGAAAATCAACATATGGCTTGAAAGTAAAGATAAGCGGGCTAAAGGCCAAGCGGGTTTTAGAAGGCAACACTCAACAACGGAGTGTCATAATGATAAATCCAATCTTTTTTGTTGCTTTGTGGACTTTAGAAAGGCTTTCGATACGGTACCTAGAAATAACTTATGGAATAGATTAGAAGAGCTAAAGGTTCCTTTCGAGTTGAGATTTGCCATAATAAGGTTATACGAGAATGTAATTGCCAAGTTTAAGAGCAACAAGGGTGGTCGAAAGATATTAATTGTAATATAAGACTTAAACAAGGTTGCCCCCTCTCGCCTACCCTATTTGGCATTTACATCGATAAGCTAGAAGGTTGTTTAGAAGAAGTCGGTTGTGCTGGTAGATTCTTAGCTAGAATATTCATCATCCTTCTTCTCTATGCTGATGATATTGTTCTTCTGGCAAGGTGTCCATTTGATCTTGATAAGCAACTACGACTTCTTAAGGATTTCTGCTCTACCATGGGTATGACTGTCAACACTGACAAAACAAAAGTTATCATCATCAAATCCAAGAAGGACACTTACGCTAATTTTGTGTATGACAATAGCAACTTGGAGGAAGTGTCTTCTTACAAATACCTGGGAATTGATATTCATCACAAGATCAATCGGAACTATAGCATTGAGAAAAGGATTAATGGAGGGTGGAAAACTTATTTCGGTCTTGAAAATAATTGTAAAGCAACAAACCTTGTGACGTGGGATAAAAAGAAGCTCCTCTTTGAAACTTTAGTCACTCCTGCTATCTTATATGGATGTGAGGTTTGGATTTGTAGCATCTCTAGAGAATCTTGGAGAAAGATGAGCAAATCCAAAAGCGTTTTATAACATATAACATCAAAATTAAAGCAATACAACATATCCTATTCTCCTTATAGAAGTGGGTCTTTCCTCTATCGAGAGCCTAGCTATGACTAGGATCCTATTGTACAAGTACAAAATCAATAACATGGGAGACCATAAACTTCCTAAGCTAGCTTTTAGTTCCAGCGAAAACCACCTAAGGCTCAAGCGGGGTTGGTATAAAGATACCAGGGCCTGGTTAAACCACTGGGAGATCGACGAAAATGTTGCATTGCAAAATATTAGTAACATTTAAAATATTCTTACTTCTAAGTTTAAAGATAAATTGTGGTGTGAGAAAGATTTAGAGGCTAAAAGAAAATTAAGATATTATAAAGAGATCATCAACCCTATTCTAGAAGATCAAAAGTATTTGTATGTTTTAACCAGTTCAAAGAAAAAAAATAATATAGTCAAGATAAGAACGAACTCTCATGAACTCCATAGCGAAACAGGTCGTTGGACACTTCCTAAAACACCATGGGTGGAAAGAATTCACCATTTCTATGAGAATAGGAACATTGAAGATGAAAATCACTACCTCTTAGAGTGCCTTGCGTACACCCAGATTAGATCTCAGTTTCATAATCTTTGTTGCAATACCGACCTTCCTAGCCTTTTAACATGTCAAAATTATAGTGAGCTCGGGACGCTTCTCTCCAAGCTCTTTGAGCATAGGAATACAATTTAACTCAAACTAATTAATTCGTTTCTTTAGGTCCGATAGACCAAATTTTGGTCCCAGTGGACGTTAACCATCATCATCATCATCATCATCATCATCATATATATATATATATAATCAATTTACTCTCTCTCTCTCTCTCTCTCTCTCTCTCTCTATATATATATATATATATATATATATAAACAATTTATTTTTCATTCCACATAATATATCATATAACATTATTAATTTTATAATATTAAAATTAAAAAAAAACCATGTTTCAATTTCTTGAATCGTAATTTTTTTTTAATCTTAAATTTTTTACATGTTTAAAAAAATTTACACCTCAAGAATTTTGATCCTTTGTTTGCATAGATAATTGAGCAGCGATGATTCTCTAAATTGAAATTATCTTGTTGATTGAATATGTTTTTTGATTGTGGATACGCACACACACACACACACACATATATATAGGATCATTAGGAGCCAGGAATGTTAGGAACTCATCTCCCCCATACTAGCTGTAGAGCACATATCTACTCTAGGTACAATAACATGTGGGATCATAAAATCAAAAAATTAAAACCATCATAGATACATCTTAAACCCCGATGTATTAAACATAGAGAATGATTCAAATTCTTCAGGTGTAATTTGTTTTATCTTTAATTTTTTACACCTCAAAAAATTGGATTCTGTTTGGTGCTTGATACATCCAAGTTTAAGATGGATATATGCTAGTAAAGTATAAAATAAGTGTTTTTCATAAGTTGGTACACAATATAGAAAAATAAATAAATGATCCTTCCTTCTCCATTTTTTTTAGTTGTTTCAAAAGATGCAGAAATGCTCTTAAACTAGTCATGTATTATCCATGATAATATTGTTGACAATTTAGATGTAACTAAAATACCATGTTTCAAAAACTAAAGTTTAATGCTTAAGAAATTAAAAATAATATATTGTAGTCTTCATGTATAAATTGAACACATGGATAAAACTTCAAAGAAGAATATTGAATTATTTTACAAGGATCTCCTTTTTTAACCTTGATCATTTCCCCATTGTTTAACTAGATTTATTCTTTAGAGAGGTCATCCACTTACTAATTTAATTATCTATAAATATGACAAATATAATAGTTGTTGAAATGACCTGCAACCACCTTAAAATGATCTGCTAAGGCTTTTATCATTGCATTAATAATATGATGTTCCCTTGGCATCCACCTGACAACGAAAGAACAATCTCCATAGACCTAGATATCCCTTATCTTGAGATTAAATGCCAATTTAAGAGTGTCCTAAATGCTAATAACTCTGTTAAATTGTTAAAGCCCTTCCCCACAGTAGCCTTGAAAGAGAGAATATGAGTATATGCCTCATTGATGTATGGCACCATCTTCTTTGAATAAGGCCTATTAGATGTAAGTTGAAAGTCACTCAATGTAAAAGGTCTCTTTATTAATTAAGACCAATTAGGTGGTCAACCGTCTTTAATATTGGGATCATAGGTTAGGATTTCTTCTATTGATGCACTATACATAGAGTAGAAGGTTGTGTAGTGTGATCAAATATTTTTATTACATTTGGATCTCTTCTCATAGGAGGTTTCCCCCTCAAAGAGACAACTGAACATTGATGTCTCTTTTGGACAATACTAATACAAGGGTTATTTCTCAGGTTCTATCTATTTTTCTATTGTATTTTCTATTCATAATTAGTATTCTATGACATTCTAGTATTTTTCTCTATAATTATGAGGTTAAATACATTACAAGTGTTGTTAGAGCACCTTCTTGGGCCAAGCATGCGCCCAAATTTTATAATTTGTTTTAGGTTAGATGTGTTCCAATGTCTATAAATAACACGAATATTTTCTTTTCAACTAATAACACTCTGTTTGGGGAAGAATATACATGGGAAATACAAGTGGAATCACCTTGTTGGAAACCCTTGTAACCCTTGTTAGAACAATATTTTATTAGACAATACATGTTTACATAATTTCACTTCCACAAACCTCTTGTATATATCAAAATTTTCCTAAGATACATAAAAACCAACTTTAGGTCATCCTATCAACAATCTTGTTGATACAGTGGCACTGAACACAACACCCAGGAATATTACTCTCTAGTACCTAGGCAGTCAAGTAGTACAAAAAAGGGCATAGTCGGGTATCCTTAGCTAGTGGCCCGAGATATTGGGTTGATTACCACTAATGGACCCTACAAGTGTATTAGAGATCTATAACACTTGATAATCCCTTATCCTTAAGGCCCTATAAACCCTAGAATTTGTTACAAAGGCCCAAAATTCCTACATAATTTGGAATATTAATTTGGGAATTTCATCACCGTAGAATTAATTAGATAGGAGTAGTACTTAGAAAAAAAAAATGTTTCTATCATAATTTTACCTTACATGAGGCCTATCTAGAAAGAATCCTTGTTTTGTTTTGATTTTTTGTAATGTCCCTTTTTCGAAATTTATTAAAATGACCAATTTTACACTTTTCCCCCTATTTTGACCTTTGACTAGTTTTGATGTCTAGGTCTCCAAATTCGTCCAAATTCCCCCAAATATTCATAGAAGGTATATGAATTATATTAAGGTTTGGATATTATTTTCAGGGAAGCTTTATGACCCTATAAAGGCTTCTGAAAACTTGTTTAAGATTCTAGTTGAGGTAGGAGTTTTGACTAGTAATTTGGGGTTCTAATTCTCCCACAATGAATACTGAAAATGGCTTCCCTAATGCACTCAAGCCAACTCAAATTTATGAATGGAATTAGGGGACATGTAAAGGAAATAAATATGAACTCTTATGCATCACCATTAAACGTTTAATGTATTCTATAACTCCCTTAAATCATATTCAAAACGACTAGTTTCAACCTTGGGGGAAATGATAGGCAAACTTCTCCAAATGCTATGACCCTCAAAAAAATAACCCCAAATGATTATGTAATGAAAATTAAACTCATATAATCCATTAATAATATTCCATTCATCCATAAACCATCATTATTTTACTTATCTATTCGAATCTATCAACATTATATTGGTTTGCAACAAGGTAGTGGGGAAATGGCACTGTTTCTTCATTGTTTAACATTTATACATGAAATATTTTGGGTATTTCGATCTGAGAGTCTTATAAAATTTTAAGTATAGGAATAACAGTGCATTCATCCATAAACCAACAGTAGTTTACTTATCCATTCGAATCCATCAACATTACATTGGTTCACAACAAGATAGTGGGGAAATGACACTATTTCTTCATTGATTGACATTTTTACATGAAATATTTCCGTATTTAGACCTGAGAGTCTTCTAAAATTGAAATACAGATAATTTATATAAGAACATAAAATAATGGGGCATTAGAAGCTTCCCCAAAGAGATCAATAGCTCACCCAAAGTGCAAACCCTCCATGAGCAGGAATATGCAATAAAAACTGGAAATGGTTGAAAGAAAGTGCTGCAATAGAAGAAACCAAGAGATTACCTATAGCTTACACCTGCAAATAGAACTCCATTAAATATACATGAAATATCTGAGTGTCCTATGCAAACACCAACTTGGATGGGAATATTTCATCCTCGAAATTGGCTAAGGAAAGAAAACTAGTCATCTAGTAGCTCTCACAATTAAAAAATGCACAAAAGCTATTCTCTTGGTTGATTCCTGTATTTTATAAACATACTTATCCTTATAAGGTTACCAATACATCCACCAACTCATTCCCATTCGAATTTGAGTGTGGGCCCAATATTTTCCATGTGTCATCCCTTTTCTAGCCTTCTGTCTTCCCCTAATTTGATTAGGAACCCATTGAGCTTCCCCAACTCACATGAGAACCCTCTTAGATGCTCTATTTCAACCTGACATGCCAGATATGTCATATTTCACCCTTCAAATTGTTATATTTATAACATTTAAGCTATATGATCTTAGGATCTTATCTGAGAGAACAACAAGCACAACAATCAATCACAAGAGACAATGAACACAAAGATTTTCCTCAGGGAAACCATAAAGGAGAAACCCCCACAAATTCCTCAAAGATAGAATCAGCACCAAAAGTAAAACCCAAAGACAGTAAGATGATATCTCGACAGTAGTAGTCTCTCTCTCTCTCTCTTGTCCCAGCTTCTCTCTCTCTCTCTCTCTCTCTCTCTCTCAGTTATGCGCTACAACTGAGTGTGAGTGAATGTGTATGAATGTGTGTTAAATAGAGAGGATCCCTCTCTATATATACTAATTCCCGACTTGACAATAACTCACTAGGGCCAACTTCTCTAGGAGATTCTAATAACCCCAGGGCACCATAACCGCGGGGACTTTAACCCTTGATCAATAAGGAGGGTTATACTCTATGACTTTACATGACTTGTTTACATTATTGAATCTCCTGATCGAAACATCGGGGCATGACATGACTCAATTACATTATAGATACTTCTCGAAATAAACATCAGGGTACAATACATAAGATATACAAGTGAATACATTCCGAAGTTACAAATACATCAACACTCCCTATTAACTAGGAAGGTATTCTCTCGACACAATTTATCAGCACAAGTCTTCTTCTCTATATCATCTATATCATCATCAAGTCATCTTCATCTTCAAGTCATCTTCATCATCAAGTCATCTTCATCAACTCTGGATCATCACTTAATCTGGAGCATCACTGGATCATCATCAAGTATGGATCATCACTTGATTTGTATCATCACTAGATCATCATAAAGTTTGGATCATCACTTGATCTGGAGAATCACTGGATCATCACTTGATCTGGAGAATCACTAGATCATCACTTGATCTAGAGAATCACTAGATCATCATCAAGTCTGGATCATCACTTGATCTGGATCATCACTGGATCATCACTTGATCTGGATCAAGTCTGGATCGTCACCTGATCTGGATCGTCATTGCTGGATCATCACTGGGTCATCATCATTGGTGCTATCTCAATTCTACTCGTCACAGGAAGTTCTACAGAGCCAACCCTTTTTCATGTTGGTTGTAGGCTTAGCCTTCATGTAGGTATTCATCATCTTCAACACTTATATCTAACCATGGAATGAACCATGTCAGAAAGGCCCACCCGACACTTACATTTGACCATGGGAAGAACACATCCAAGGACCATGTCAAAAAGGCACGCCCAACACTCACATCTGACCATGGAAGGAACACATCCAAGACCCATGTCAGAAAGTCCCAACACTCACATCCAACCTCATCTTGTTAGAAAGGCTCTGCACTTACATCTGACCTCATCGTGTCAGAAAGGCTCTGCACTTACATCCGACCTCATCATGTCAGAAAGGCGCTGCACTTAAATCCGACCTCATCATGTTAGAAAGGCTCTGCACTGATCATATGAGAACACATCCCACAATCACATCAGAATATCTCTACACTGATCATGTGGTAAAACAACCCAAAATAACATTAGAGAATCTCTGCACTTATATCTGATCATGTGGGAACATATCCCTCAATCACATTATAATGTCTCTACACTGATCATGTGGTAAAACAACCCATAATCACATTAGAGCATCTCTTCACTTATATATGATCATGTGGGAACATATCCCTCAATCACATCAGAATGGCTCTACACTAATCATGTGGGAACACATCCCACAATCACATCAAAATATCTCTGCACTAATCATGTGGTAACACAAACCACAATCACATCAAAGCATCTCTGCACTTACATCTCACCATGTGAAGCTTAGCCTTCCACCATGTCATAAAGGCCAATGGACACATAAATTCCCTTTGGAGGGAACCTCGATATGGAGAACACCAAGTTTCTCCCTGAAGTACTCAAACTTTACTCTGGCTAATGGTTTGGTCAGTACATCAGTTATCTGCTCGTCCGTCGTAACATACTGGAGCTTCACTGCTCCTCTATGCACCGTATCCCTGATATAGTGATACTTGATCTTGATATGCTTTGACTTGTCATGGAACATTGGGTTCTTTGATAGCTTCACACAGCTCTAGTTATCGCAATATATACAAGTAGCATCCATATGGAGTTCAAATAAATCAGACAGTAGCTTTCTCAACCACATTGCCTCACAACTAGTCGAACAAGTTGCATTAACATACTCTCCTTCGACTATACTCAGTGCCACATAGGATTGCTTCCTGCTAAACCAAGAGATCACACCTGATCCCATACTGAAGCAACACCCTGAAGTGCTCTTTCTATCAATGGCATTGTTTGCCCAATCCGAATCCACATAACCCTTCCAGGTTAATCTTCTGATTCGCCTCATACTTCAGCCCATAATCAATTGTACCCTTTAGGTACCTCAGAATATGCTTTGCAGCAATCAAGTGAACATGTATCGGATCTATCAGGAACTGGCTCAATGTGTTCACAGAAAAGCAAATATCTGGTCTTGTATTCATCAGGTACATCAAGGACCCAATCATCTGATGATACATCGTAGCATCAACCCCTTCTGATGAAGAATCACTCAATAGCTTCATGTTTGATGTGATAGGGGTGGTCATGGCTTTGCAATCCATCATCCTGAACCTCTTTAGGATCTCTACTGCATACTTCCCTTGTCCCAGGGAAATTCCATCTGCATTTTGCCACACCTCCATGCCTAGAAAATAGTGCATCATACCCAAATCCTTCATTTCGAACTTGGTAGAAAGATTCATCTTTGTATCAACAATTAACCCATCCTCACCTGTTACAAATAAATCATCTACATATAGTAGGAGTATCACTGGGTTCCCTTCTTCAACCTTGCAGCAAAGGTTGGAATCTGCTTTACTCTTGGTAAAGCCCAAACTAGATATGAAGCTATTAATTCCGCCGTACCATGTCCTGGGTTCCTGTTTCAAACCGTACAGGGCTTTCTTTAACTTACACACATGAGTCTTTCTGTCATGTGTCTCAAAATCGAGTGGCTGTGTTATCTCCCAAAATAAAATAAATTTATTTTTGATAGTATGAAGAATTTAAATGATGCAATGAAGGATATGAAGATCACTAAAAGTTTTGAAGACCTCTATTTTTTATGCAAATTTCACAAAGTTGTGGCTTCGGTGGCTTGGGTGAGGATTAGAACATCTCATTAGCCACCGAAAGATGGAAGATAAACAACAGGTGGAAGACCCCTTCGGCAATCAAGCGTATTGCTAAACTTTTCATTACCATCGGAGCGTTTTCTAACAGCAATCGAAGGTTTTTAAAGGCTACAGATCGGCAAGATAGTTCCCAAAGGTTCCGCAACTGCAGAGAAAATAACGATTAAAGGCTCCAATGGTGAGAGGTTTTGAGCGCTGACAAAATCAGTTTGGGATTACAAAACTTTAAAAGCATAGGCAGGATAGTACACTACAGAGCCGAAATGGAGGAAGACTTACAGACTATGGCTTCCAGGAGAAGAGGAAATCGTTGGTGTTGGAGGTGCTAAAGACTAACCGATGAAAAAATAGTCCACTGAGTAGCCGCAACGACGGAAGAAAAATAAACTACAGGGTCCGCGAGCGGATGAAACTTCGGCGTTGGAACTCGGAATCACTAGCCATCGGTAGGATAATGAAATGGGGAGCCACAACGACGGAAGAAAAATAGACTAAGGTTTCTAATCGATGACAAGAATCATTCTGATAGCACAACAATCGAAGACATACAGACTAACCGTCGACGAGTTAGTCTACTAAAGAGCCGCAATAGTGGGAAGCAAACTGACTACAGCTTCCGATCGATGACAAGAAACATTTCGATATTGTGACAATAGATGAACACATCGGTGATTGGAGGGGTTAAATAGTAACCGTTGGCGAATAACCACTTATACTATGAAACGAGAACTATATATTATGAACGAGAACTCTACCCATAAAAACGATGATTTTTGCAAAAAAACACCAAAAACACCCCCCAAATAGAAAAGTGTTGATACTAGTATACACGTTTTTTTTTTAGGGTAAAAAATAGAGCCATGGACTAAACATCCCATATTGTTGTTTAACAAAACTTTAAAATCAACCTTAAATTGGAAAAAAAGAAAAATTCTTGAAGAGATAAATTACAACTTTCTAGAAAATTGCATATTAAAGAAAAAACAAATTTCTCTAATAATTTCACCATTATAACCATATAGAAACAAAGAAATTATGATGTGATTCATAATAAGATAATATATTAGACCATACAAGAACAAATGGTTCATATAAATATTCAAAAAATCCTCTAGAGTTTCAATTACAAAAATCATACTAGTAAAAAGCATCTAACTGCCTCTTCAAATTCATCCATGGATTATGACACCCCATCATAAAAAACTCCTGTAGAGTTTCAATTAAAAAAAACATACTAATAAAAAACATCTACACTGCTTCTTCAAATTCATCCATGGATTCTGACACCCCATCAGAATCTACATTTTTTTTAAACGTTTTTTTTTTTAAATTCGTGTATTATTAATCGAGTCAAGGCTTGCTCCTTATTCCAGAAGGCTTGCCCCTTATTTTAAGAATATTCGTTTTGGGTTTAAAATAGAAACTATTTTTTTTTAACCAAACCTACCCATGCCCCTTTCCTTATTTTTTTTTTACCCTCCACCCATGTTCTAATTTTTTTTTTTATCATCAACCCCGCCTCCCCACACCCTAAAGAATATTAAAAATTAATTAAATTTATTTAAAAAAAAACCCTCATCTTCCCCCTCCTCCCGGGCACCCCGCTTGGGCGCCAAAGGGCGGCCCTCACGGCGGCCCTCGATGCTTTGGCGCCCAAGCGGGCGGAGGTCCCGGGCACCTTCCCCCTCCTCCCGGGCACCCCGCTTGGACGCCAAAGGGTGGCCCTCGAAAAAAAAAAATTAAAAAATTAAAAAATATGTATATTTTTAAATATTTTAAAATTTATAAAAAAAATATTAATAAAAAAATTAGTAAAAATAAAAAATACAATATTAATAAATCCATTTTAAAAAATAATTATTAAACATACAATAAAAGAAAATTTTAACACACCTCATATAAAAAATGACATTTTAAACATCACGTAAACAATATGATGAGAAATAAAAGGGCTTAAGGGGGCTCGATGACCGGCATCGACCCGCCGGCCCCACTGGAGTCGATGGTGGGCATCGAGGCCCCTTGAAGCCCTTTTATTTCTCATCATCTTGTTAGAATGTTTAAATTTAAATGTATTTTGTTTTGTATTTTTATAACATGATTTTAAATGTATTTTGTTTTGTATTTTTAAAGCATGATTTTCTAATGTATTTTGTTTTCTATTTTTTTTTTAATTTTTTAATTTTTTTCTTTTCTTAAAATATATGAATTTTTTTAATTTTTTATATTTTATTTTTAATTTTAAAAATTATTATTATGGTTGTTTTTTAAATAATTTTAATAATATATATAATATTTTTTTTAATAATTTTAATAATGTTATATGATGATGGTGGTGGTTAAAGTTTACATTAAACTTTGTTCTATCAAACTTAAAGAAATGAATTATTTATTTTGTTTTAATATTATATTTTTATGTTCAAAGAGCTTGGAGAAAAGCGTCCCAAGCTTATTATAATTTTGGCATGTTAAAAGGCTAGGAAGATTGGTATTGCAACAAAGATTATGAAATTGAGATATAATGTGGGTGTACACAAAGCACTCTAAGAGGAAGTGATTTTCATCATCAATGTTCATATTCTCATAAAGATGGCAGATCTTTTTCACCCATGGTGCTTTATAAACTATTGAATGACCTATTTCACTATGGAGCTCATGAGGGCCCTCGATGCCCTTGAAGTTGCGATTTTTATTTCCAAATTCTTGTTTATAGTTTGCAGATCAGCTTTTCTTTATAATGTTTTCCTTTCAGTCCGCCGCTTGGGCGCCAAAGGGCGGCCCTCCCGGCATCCGGGGATCGAGGGCTGCCCTTTGGCGCCCAAGCGGCGGAGACAAGACAAGAAATCGTTCAGTTGACTGCTCTTCTAACTTGCGTTTAATCAGAATGAAATTTGTGTTTCCCCTACTTGCGTTTAATCAGAATGAA
>LPNX010215106.1:0-42668 GCA_001517045.1 Pseudotsuga menziesii | reverse complement strand
AATGTTTTGACTTTCAGACTTTATTTTAGAAATAAAATTTCTAAATATAATGTTTTTAATATGTTTTTTTACAAATAATTTGTATATTTTTTCTCGACTTTATGTGAGTCCTCACTTTTCGATAACTAATATGAAATATGATCATTTTTAGAGAAAAATTCTCTGAAAATTCATTGAAAATGGTTTTAAATGTCTTTATTTTATGGAATTATTTACAATTTTGTCAATAAAAATGCCTTATTTTGTACATAAAAATGTCTTATTTTATAGAAAAAATCATAAAATGTATATGTTTTTCATTATAAATTGCTTAAAAATGTATGTTATTTTGTTAAATTTCAAAAACCACACTTGAAAATAGAAATTAAAAATATTTTACAACAAAGATAATTCAAAGGCCCCAAAAAATGTCTGAAAATGAAAATGTGTGATACTGGCATCAACAATTTTTGAAACGGGGGTAAAAATAGCTACTAAAATTAGGAGAGAGAAAAATGAGAACTGTGTCGAGTTCTCGTTTCATAGTATAAGTGGTTGAATTAGTTCACTGCGGAGCCACAAGGGTGGAAGATATACAGACTGCGGGTTTCGTGAGTAGATGGAAGCTTCGGCGTCGGAGATGCTAAAGACTAACCGGCGACGAAATATTTCACTACAGAGCCGCAACGTCGGAAAGGCTAAATACTAACCGACGGCATGATAGTTAAATGAGGAGCAGCAATGACGGGAAACTGAAGTACTACTGATTGGCGAAGTTTACAACTAAGTTCCTCCACAGTGTTGGTGACACAGGAGGCTAAAGCTCCGATTCAAACATCGTCAATAAACTCCCGGCAGCGATGAATTTAGTTAGTTTCACCTTCGAAACTGTAGCAATGTCCATGAAAAAAAGGTTTCGATGCGTTAGCCGTCACAGCTCCCGATCGCCAATGAGCCAATGATGGAGAGCGGTATAGTATAGATTCAAAGCGTCGATGAGCCAAAAGAAAAGCCTCCGATCGACGACGGGGGGGGGGGGTAAGGCGATAAACTGCGGAAACATTGGGATTGGGAGTGCCGAAACTGCGGTAAGAATGAGACTTGGGGCATTGATGGAACAGAAGACAAAGCTTTCGATCACGATCAGCGACCGCGACGGTAAGGTAGAGAATCTGCGGAAACAATGAGATTTGGAGCACCGAAACAGCAGTAGCAGTCAGGCTTGGGGCACCGATGTGATAGAATAAAAGGCTTTCGATCGGCGATTGCGGCAACAAAGTTAAAAAGGTTTCGGGTGGATTGAACAAGACTGGCCACTTCAGTTAAACGCTGATACACTGACAGTTGACGGCAATTTCACAGTGAACCAGTAGTGGGAATGATCAGCGACCACTTCAATCATTAAAGGACCACTCAGTGAACTAGATATTCACAGTAGATGAACAAACAATTAGCAAGGGTTTGAAGCCCTAATCTAGAAAAACTATCACTTTCAATTATTTTTTGTGTAAACAGATCTGATTTTCAGTATCTGTAAATTTTGTAAAAGGCTATAAATCCCATGATTATTTGATTAATAAAGGTTTGACTATGGGGATTTATGAGCCTGTTCCGTTATCAAGTGTCTCATCTGGTTTATTCTAAGTATAAGCTCTTTTGTTGTGATTTGTTCAGCCATCTCTTTCTTTACTGTGTTTATTGCCTGAATGTGCATTTAGGTAATTCTCAGATTTATTAAAGGGTCGATAGTTGTCATCCTATTGGTTATTTAGTGATATTTGATTTATAAACACCATCCTCAGTAGGATTTAGCCATTTATATGCATGTGTTATGTGTGTAAGTCTTCTAGCCTGGTGAGTTCTCCATCCTTGCACCTTTTTGTCAAACTATTGAACAAGTTGTAACTAAAAACCTTGTGATTGAGTGAGACTCATGCATGTCTTGAGAGTGAGAGGTTATATAGGTTATCCTGCTTGATCCAATTCAGAAAAATCCTAAAAACAATTTAAGTTACCAGGCATCCTCGAGGTACAACCTAGAGGAGTTTCCTGGAGTGATAACAAAGTGGCACCGTTGCCGGGGAGGGGATATTGAAGCTCAGCTTCCCTGGGAGACAACATAGATCCATGCTTTGATGATAGACAAGGCTTGGACATTATTACGGTTGTAATCATATATATGGAAACTCCATTCATATAAGGTGGCTTCAACAAGACCAAGTACCAGAGCAAACCCAAAGGGGCCACCAACGACACCCGTTTCAGATCCAGAAGAAATCTTGAGGAAAGTTAGGGCTTTACTAAGACAGACCAGCAGTGCTGCAGAAAACGCTACATCAGGTATTTCAAGAAATATTTCTGCTGTTATTTATTCTGCTGAAACTCTTAATTCCCATAAATTTTTTATGTCAGAAAAATCTAGGGCTTGGGCATCTTCAAGCACTGCTGCTTGTGAAGATCCAATCCCTGGTGACTCCACTAGGATAAGTATACCACCGCCTTCTCAAAAAATATCTTCATCAACACTGCCTTCCACATCCCTCTCCATACCCATTTCCAATATGGCTACCCCTCAATTGTCCAACATGGAAACGATCCTAGTAGCTAGGTATGCACCCCTTGTTTTTCCAAATCCTATCGCAGCCATGCTTGCTAGGGATTACCTCAAGTATATGCCTAAGTTTACAGGGGAAGGGGATTTCACTGCTCAAGAACATCTAGAGGGTTTTTATAGCTATGCTGAAAATATAAATATAGAACAAGAAGATGTATGGACCAAAGTTTTTGTGCAAAGCCTAGATGGCCAGGATAGAAAGTGGTTTAAGGAACTGCCTGCTGGGTCAGTGGCAGGCATAGAGGCCCTAGATGACATTTTCCTAAAACATTGGGGAGAAAGGAGAGACCACCTCTACTATATCACAGAATTCAACAACTTGAGAAGAGAAAATGGCAAGTCTGTCTCCAATTTTACCAAAAGATTCAACAACATGTACAACAAGATCCCCACTGAGATTAAGCCCACCGGTGCCTCAGCTATGATAACTTATGCAAATGCCTTTGACTCTGACTTCTGGCTACTTCTCAGAGAAAGGAGGTCTGCCTCCTTATCACTCATGCAGGATGCTACCCTAGAGGTAGAGTCAAACATTCTGGCATCTTAGAAGGTCAAAGGGAAGGTAGAAAGGAGAAAGTGACCAGTAGACTATGGTGGGTCTTCTGCATTAGATAACAAGATTGAAAAAATGACCAAACTCTTGGATAAATTGACTACTGAAATGTCAAAACTGAAGGACCAAGGACATATGCCGGTGAGGGGTAAGGGGCCAAGTGAATTTTCTCCTTGAAACCCAAATTGTGTTCCTTATAGAAGAGGAAACCCCCCTGTTCAGATTCTCAAAAGGGAGAGAAATCAAGGGGAAGACCAGAGGATAAGAGCTCCATTTTGAAACGCTGTATTAGAAGAAGAGCTAGAATTTATTGAAGACGAAGGACAAGCTGAAGACAATATCCATTGCATGGAGGATGAGGTGGACTATTCTTTTCTGACCCAGGCAGAATATGAAGAAGCCCTGATTGATGAGAAGATCGCCGAAGAGGCTGTCTATTAGGCTGATAGTCAGGAAGGTTACCAGCTGAGGTCTAGGTTGGTTTCTCCCCTCAAGAACAATGTTGTACCTATCAAGCAGTCTGCTGCACCTGCTAGAAAGGTCGTTGTTTTACCAAAGAAAGTAGTTGTCCCATCCAAAGCATTGCATAAACCAGCACCTTCAGCCACACCTGATCAAGTCCAACTCAAACCTACAGCTCAGGAGGTAATATTTCCAGATAAGCTACATTATTCTTTCAACCTTGAGTCTGAAATTCAAAAATTGAAAATCCTGTTCCCTCTAATCGAGTTGATGAAGAATGATGCATTTAAAACCTCCATTCTAAATTCCCTTTAGCCCAAGGTGCACATTGACACTGAGTTCATGAACCTGAAAGATGACAAGCCTATTGTAACCCTGGGCCCCATGATTGAAGACCTAAAGGACTCCTTCCCACCATTCTATATATCCTTGAACATCCATGATAAAATCCTCCATAACTATCTGCTAGATTCAAGAGCCTCTCCTAACCTAATGCCAAAAGCTGTAATGGATGAGATCGGCCTCAGCATTACCAAGCCCTACCATGATTTAATCTCTTTTGACTCCAGGAAAGTAAAATGCTTGGGCCTCATCAAAGATCTTCATGCTGTAAACTTAACCCAGTTGCCTTCGAAAAGCGTAATGATGGACATCATAGTGGCCGATATTCCCCCAAAATTCGGCCTCTTGCTGTCTCGGTCGTGGAGCAAAAGATTAGAAGGTACCCTCCAGACGGATCTCACATATGCTACCATTCCCATGTTTGGAGGGGAAACTAAGCGGCTATATAGAGAAAATCAGCTAGCATACATCATAAGCAAAGAGAGCAACTCAGTGAATCACCCAATTTACGCCATGGACACCAATTTCGGATCCTGTATTTTACAAATTGATGATAATCAGCAGACATCGGTTCAGCTCACTGAGCCCACCCATCCGCGTCCAGAAGAAATCACAACAATGATCTGGACCATGTACTTCGATGGAGCTAGCGCCCAAAATTCAGCTGGCGTGGGTATAGTCTTGATCTCCCCATCAAAGCAGAACATTCACCTGTCTTACAAGCTCAATTTCAAAACCACCAACAACATAGCAGAGTATGAAGCCTTGCTACTGGGAGTTAAAGCGGCCAAGGATATGGGGATCATGTGCGTGAAGATTTTTGGGGACGCAGAACTCATCATACAATAGGTAAACAACACTTTTCAGATGAAAAATATCAGATTGAAGGCCTACAGGGACGAGGTATGGAAACTCAGAGACTCATTTATGTTTTTTGAACTGTCATATGTTCCTAGGGATTTGAATTACCTGGCTGATTCCTTGGCTGTCTTTGCAAGTCTGTTTGTTCCCCCTTTACCCCCTAGAATCAGCTATGATGTTCAGGTAAAGTACAGACCCTCTCTGCCAAACAATGTAAAATTTTGGAGGGTGTTTGAAGATGATGGGGAGCTTAGTAAATTCCTTCAGTTAGTAGGTGTTTTATTTGACATACACATAGACCATGAAAACATTAACGTGGAGGAATCCAAATGGCTCAAGTTAAAAGATAAAGTGGCTGAGCAGAATATAGTCCAATTGCCCAGCAACTACATACCCCGAGGTCTAGTACCGTTAAAAGAACTGTTTGATCACAATGACGTCCCTTTCCAGCCGGCCAAAAGGAAGCTAGATCCTGCTATCCAAGAGCTGAACATAGGCAGCCAAAGCCATCCAAAATTGATAATTCTATCCACTGGGCTAACTGCTGAATAGAAGTCTAAATATTGCAACTTGATAAAAGAGTCTGTTGATGTCTTTGCATGGGAGTATAGTGACCTAAAAATGTATGACACCAACATCATCCAGCACAGGATTCCTTTGGATAAGAACACCATTCCTTTCAAACAGAAGATGAGACCCATCAACCCCATTCTATTACTAGTGATTGAGAAAGAGATCCACAAGCTCCTCAAATCCAAGATCATAATCCCCATTAGATATTCCAAGTGGATTGCAAATCTAGTAGTGGTTAGAAATAAAAATGGAGAAATCAAGTTGTGCGTGGATTTTAGAAACCTAAACAAGTGTTCCAAAAAAGACAACTATCCACTGCCCATGATGGAACATCTGCTGCAGAGAGTCTTGGGGGCCATGGTCATGTCCTTCCTTGATGGCTTCTCTGGATACAACCAAGTTGTTGTGCACCTAGATGACCAAGAGAAGACCGCCTTTACCACTCCCTGGGGCACCTTCATGTATGCTAAAATGCCATTTGGGCTAATGAATGATGGGGCTACGTTTCAAAGAGCTATGGATCTAGCTTTTGTAGGGATAAAAGATAAATTTGTGCTGATATATTTGGATGACTTAATAGTTTACTCTCACAGCCATCATGATCACTTGCAGCATTTAAGGAAGGTATTTCTGAAGTGCAGAAGGTATGGAATATCACTGAACCCCAAGAAGTCCCAGTTTGCACTCAATGAAGGAAAGCTCCTAGGCCACATAGTCTCAGCTGAAGGTGTAAAGATCGATCTGGTAAGAGTGGAAGCAATTCAGCAGCTGTAAATACCAAGGTCAAAGAGAGACATTCAATCCATTTTAGGAAAGATAAACTTTGTCAAGAGATTTGTTCCAAATTTCTCCAAGCTGGGAAAGCACATAACAACCATGCTAAAAAACAATGCAGAAATAAAGTGGACTGAGCAGGCAAGGAATTATTTTGAAGACATTAAGAAAGCCATCATGGAGGCCCCAACCTTGATTAGTCCCAACTATACCAAGGGTTTTTACATTTTCTCTTTTGCATCTTATGACACAGTGGCAGCTGTACTATTACAGAAGAATGATGAAGGTCTTGATCATCCCATTGCTTTCTTTAGTAGAACCCTCAGAGATGCTGAGATGAAGTATGACACAATTGAGAAGCAGGCTTATGCTCTCAAAAAATCTTTGAAGAACTTCAGAATCTACATTCTCCATGCAAAGGTCATTGCATATGTCCCTTCAATTGCAGTGAAGGATGTTTTGACTCAGCCTGACATTGATGGGAAGAGAGCTAAGTGGATTGCCAAACTCATTGAGTTTGATGTAGAGGTGAAACCCACCAAGCTGGTAGAGGGACTAGGTCTAGCCAAACTCATGGCCAAAGAAAACTAGGAACTGCTGGGAATGAATTTCACATATGTCAGATCAGCAAAGGTACAGACTATGGTAGAAGCTGAAACAGAAGTAAATCAAGATCAGAATAACAGTCCAGCAGTAGCTGAGAACGTATCTTCATGTGAGTGCTACTCAGGTGTCATTAAATTTTTGCTAAAGTTAGAAGTTTCTCATGATCTTACTCCTAACCAAGCACGAGCTCTTAAGTTGAAATCTATTAAGTTTTGCATAATTGACAATTTACTGTATTGGAAGGATCAGTCTGGAGTTTTGTTAAGATGTCTAGATAAAGAGGAAGTAGAGCAGGTCATGCATCACTTTCATTCCAATACATGTGGAGGTCACCACTACTGGAAAACCACATCCCACAAGATATTAAAAGCAGGATACTATTGGCCAGTCCTTTTTGCTGATGTATGCACTTTTGTAAGGGCCTGTGACCAATGTCAAAGATTTGTAGGGAAGCAACAGCTCAAATCCTTTCCCCTTAGGCCTGTTACAGTGAATGGGCCTTTCCAGCAATGGGATCTAGATTTCATAGGTGAAATAAATCCATCTTCTAGTGGACAACATAAATGGATAAGTTAGTACCCACTGACTACTTTACCAAATGGATAAAAGCAATACCCATAATAAATGCCACTCATCAAGTCATCATGAGATTCTTATATGAGAACATCTTTAGTAGGTTTGGTTGCCCGGTAAGCTTAGTAACTGATAATGCACAAGCCTTTAAAGCTGGGGCATTGGTTAAATTGTGTGAATCAATGGGTATTCAACTAGTGCCCTCCACATCCTATTACCCACAGGGCAATGGCCTGGCTGAGTCATCTAACAAAAGCTTAGTCATGATCATTAGGAAATTGCTAGAGACAAATAAAAAAAGATGGGATTCAAAGCTTAAGTTTGCCTTATGGGCTGATAGGGTGACAGATAAAAGATCCATAGGGACTTCTCCATTCAAACTAGTTTATGGCACTGAGGCCATCTTTCCTATCCAGCTCATCCTTCCAGTGGAAAAGTTCTTTCAGAAAGAGGAAGATGAACCAAATGATATGATGAGAAGGATGATGGATTTGGTGGAGTTACAGCAGATCATAGAGCAAGTGGTGGGAAATCAGAGGCTCATCAACAAAGGATAAAGGGAATGTTTGACAAAAGAGCAAAGGCAAACAACTTCCAGGTCAGATATTGGGTCCTCAAGCGGGATTCTATCAGGCAGGACAAAGGGAAACATGGAAAATTTGATTCTTTATGGATTGGACCTTTTGTTATAGACTAGGTATATAAGAATAACACCTTCAAATTGCAGAATCTAGAAGGTGAAGAGGTAATCGATGGCCTAGTAAATGGGTGGTTCCTAAAACTCTATTTTATTTGAGGATATGAGGCCTTATGATTGTAAATTAGTAGATAGTAGGTTGTTTTGCTTTCAGAATAAGACTCCATGCCCAATGGAACAATAAAGAATAGTGTTAATTTACTTAGTTGCTTTTAGGGAAAGGCATTTTGGTCTAGGGTTCTTGGGACCTCACAGGGAGGTTCCCATCCCCAAGTAGGAGCCAGATGTTATCTCCCAAAATAAAATAAATTTACTTTTGATAGTATGAAGAATTGAAATGATGCAATGAAGGATATGAAGATTACTAAAAGTTTTGAAGACCTCTATTTTTGATGCAAATTTCACAAAGTTGTGGCTTTGGTGGCTTGGGAGAGGATCAGAACATGTCATTAGCCACCAAAAGATGGAAGATAAACAACAGGTGGAAGACCCCTTCAACAGTCAAGCATATTGCTAAACTTTTCACTGCCATCGGAGCGTTTTCTAACAGCAATTGGAGGTTTTTAAACGCTACAGATCGGCGAGCTAGTTCCCAAAGACGTCGCAATTGCAGAGAAAATAATGATTAAAGGCTCTGATGGTGAGAGATTTTGAGCACCGACGAAATCAGTTCAGGACTTAAAAACTTTAAAAGCATCGGCGGGATAGTCCACTGCAGTGCAGAAACGGAGGAAGACTTACAGACTATGGCTTCCACGAGAAGAGGAAATCGTTGGCATCAGAGGTGCTAAAGACTAACCAGTGGCAAAATAGTCCGCTGAGTAGCCACAACGATAGAAGAAAAATAAACTACAGGGTTCACGAGCAGATGAAACTTCGGCGTCGGAACTCGAAATCACTAGCCATCAGCAGGATAATGAAATGGGGAGCCGCAACGCTGGAAGAGAAACAAACTAAGGTTTCCGATTGATGACAAGAAACATTCTGATAGCACAACAATAGAAGACCATCGGTGATTAGAAGACATATAGACTAACCGTCGGTGAGTTAGTCTACTAAAGAGCTGCAATGGCGGGAAGCAAACTGACTACGGCTTCCTATCGATGACAAAAAATATTCCTATAGCGTGACAATAGATGAACACATCGACGATCGAAGGGGCTAAATACTAGCCGTCGATGAATTAGTTCACTACAGAGTAGCAAGGGCGGAAGATATATAGACTGCAGGTTCCGCGAGCAGATGGAAACTTCGGCGTTGGAGATGCTGAAGACTAACCGGTGGCGAAATAGTTCACTACGGAGCCGCAATGTCGGAAAGGCTAAAGACTAACCGGCGGAAAGATAGTTAAATGAGGAGCCGCAATGGCGAGAAACTGAAGGAATACGGATAGACGAAGTTTACAACTAAGCTCCTCCGCAGTGTCAGCGGCACAGGAGGCTAAAGCTCTGATTCAAACATCGTCAATCAAATCCTGACAGCGATGAATTTAGTTAGTTTCACCTCTGAAACTGTGGCAGCGTCCATGAAAAAAATGTTCTGATGCGTTAGCCGTCATAGCTCCCAATCACCAACGAGCCAATGATGGAGAGCAGTATAGTATATATTCATAGCATCGATGAGCCAAAAGAAAAGTCTCCAATCGACGACGGGGAGGTAAGGCGATAAACTATGGAAACATTGGGACTGGGAGCACCGAAACTGTGGCAAGGATGAGACTTGGGGCGTCGATGGAACAAAAGACAAAGATTTCGATCAACAACCATGGCGGTAAGGTAGAGAATATGTGGAAACACTGAGATTTGGAGAATCAAAATAGCGGTAGCAGTCAGGATTGGGGCACCGATGTGATAGAAGAAAATGATTTCGATCGATAATTGCGGCAACAAAGTTAAAAAGGTTTTGGGCAGATTGAACAAGACTGGGCACTTCAGTTAAACGTTAATACACTGACTGTTGATGACAATTTCATAGTGAACCAGTAGTGGGAATGATCAGCGACCACTTCAATCATTAAAGGACCACTCAGTGAACTAAATATTCACAGTAGATGAACAAACAGTTAGCAAGGGTTTGAAGCCCTAATCTGGAAAAACTATCACTTTCAATTATTTTTCTGTAAACAGATCTGATTTTCAGGATTTGTAAATTTTGTAAAAGGCTATAAAGCCCATGATTATTTGATTAATAAAGGTTTGACTCTGGGGATTTATGAGCCTGTTCCATTATCAAGCGTCTCATTTGGTTTATTCTAAGTATAATCTCTTTTGTTGTGATTTGTTCAGCCATCTCTTTCTTTACTATGTTTATTGCCTGAATGTGCATTTAGGTAATTCTCAGATTTATTAAAGGGCCGATAGTTGTCTTCCTATTGGTTATTTAGTGATATTTGATTTATAAACACCATCCTCAGCAGGATTTAGCCATTTATATGCATGTGTTATGTGTGTAAGTCTGCCAGCCTGGTGAGTTCTCCATCCCTGCACCTTTTTGCCAAAATACTGAACAAGTTGTAACTAAAAGCCTTGTGATTGAGTGAGCCTCATGCATGTCTTGAGAGTGAGAGGTTATATAGGTTATATAGCTTGATCCAATTCAGAAAAACCCTAAAAAAAATTTAAGTTACCAAGCATTCTCGAGCTACAACCTAGAGGAGTTTCCTGGAGTGATAATAGGCTGCTCCACATATACTTCCTCTTCTACTACACCATTCAAGAAAGCTGTCTTGACATCCATCTGGTGTACTTTCCACTTCATTACTGCAGCTAAAGAAAGTACTGATCTAAAGGAAGTATATTTGGATATAGGAGCAAAATTTTCTTCATAATCTGTTCCTTCTTTATGGGATAAACTATGAGCCACACATCTTGCTTTATATTTCTCTATGCTATCGTTTGCATCATGCTTGATCTTATAAATCCATTTGGAAGTCACAATAGACTTCCCCTATGGTCTTGGGATAACATCCCAAACATCATTCTTCATGGTCGATTGACACTCTTCGATCATACCATCCTTCCATTCTTTCTTTTCTGCTGCTTCTTCATAGTTGGAAGGTTCTTTATCAATGAAGTCACATAATAGGGCTGCACAACTGAACCAGGACCTGGTTCTTTTCCTTTCTCTGTGTATCTGTTCTGGAGCCCCATATCTTTCTGCACCTTGGATAGCTTCTTGTATCCAAGAAGGTTTCCTCTTGTGAGGATCCTTCTCCCGAGGTGGATCTATAGGTTCTTGAGGTTCTTCTATATCTCGATCTTCTTCTGGAATTTCTTCGTTCATGGTTGTGTCATGAATTCTAGGTACTTATGTTTCTACAGGTTCTTCAACAGGTCTCTTTCTGGATTTGTTGTAAGCTGAGTCTTCGTCAAATGTTACGTCCTTGCTGATGTCGATCTTCTTAAATCCTGGGAAGTATATTCTGCAAGCCTTCAAGATTTCAGAGTATCCCAAAAATATACCCTTCCTTTCTGAAGGATCTAACTTTGTCCTCTTTTCTTTTGGAATGTATGTACACTAGATAGCCAAATATTCTGAGATGACTGACTTCTGGTTTCTTGTCGAAAAATACTTCTTCAGGTGTCTTGTTCTTGAGTAATCTATTTGGAGTACAGTTTTGTACATACACAATTGTTCTAGCCGCTTCTGCCCATAGATGCATGGGAATATCTTGATCATGAAGCATTGCCCTTGCAGCTTCCATGATCATTCTATTCTTTCTTTCTGCAACCCCATTCTGTTGTGGATTATATGGAGTGGTCAACTCCCTCTTAATACTTGAATCTTTGCATACTTCCTTGAATTCATTTGATGTGAATTCTCCACCATTGTTTGATCGAAAAATATTGATCTTCTTCTTTGTGTAGTTTTTGATCAAGGATTTGAATTCTTTGAACTTGCCGAATACTTCGTCTTTTCATGAAGTGTATCAATGTCGTCCTAGAAAAATCATCAATGAAAGAAACATAGTATACATACCTGCTTAATGAACTGGATGACATCAGACCACATACATCGGAGTGAATGATTTCCCAGATTCCTTTAGCCTTGCTTTCGCTACTTGGAAATGTCTTCTTTGTGTTCTTTTCTTTCACACATCCCTTGCATACTCCTTCATGTTTTGCTTGTATTTCTGGAAGACCTTCAACAAATTTTCTTGCAAGTGGTAGTGCTCTATACCGCACATATGAAATCCTTCTATGCCAAAGTTCATTTGGTTCTACTAATTCATGAACCAAAGCTTGTTCTGGTTGGCCCTTTAATCTATATAGTCCTCCCTCTTGTTCTCCAATTACTACTTTATCGTCAATGGTCTTTCCTTTTGGCCACATGATGACTTGGCCATCTATAAATGCAACTCTTATACCTTTTTCATCTAATGCAAATATGGAGAGAAGGTTCTTCTTTAGTCCTGGTACAAATAGGACATCCTTCATTTTCATAGACTTTCCAGAATCTAATTTGTAGGAGGATTCTCCACTACCTTTTATTGGATATTGGTAGTCATCCCTAAGTTTCACCTTATGGGGTGATTCATGTTTTGAGAGTTTCGCAAATTACTCTTTGAATCTCGTCATGTGTTTGGAAGCCCCACTATCTATAATCCAATCATTGCTTTCATGTGTGATGTTTCCCGTGAGAGCAGAAAGCAAAACATATTCTTCATCACTTTCTTGTTTGATTCTCTTCTTGTAAGGCTCATCATCTTCTGCAGCATGAGCATGATGTCTTTTCTTGTTTCCCTTCCTCTTGTGAGATCTATCTTTGTTTCTAAGACAATCTCTTGCAAGGTGTCCTCTTTTATCACATGTAAAGCAAATGTACTTAGACAAAACTTTGTTAGACTTTCTAGTGTTTTTCTTTTGGTGAGAGTGCTTACCTTTGTGATGGTCTATTCTTCTTTTCTTGGATTGTACTGTGAGAGCTTGATATTCAGTTCCCATCTTTTCTTCTTGATCTGATATTCGAGCTTCTTCTTGTGAGCATTCATCCCACAATCAGGTAAACTTGACTAGCTTCTTTTTGGCATAGATCCCTTGAATGAAAGAGTCCCATGCCCTAATGAGACCATTCAAGGTGGTCATCACAATTTATGCATTTTCTACTCCTTCATCTACCACTTCCAGTTGTTCCTCAATCTGAGAGACCCCTATAAAGTAATACTAGATGGTCTTTGCATTCTAGATCTTTCTCAGAGTCATCTTTCGGTTTATGTTCTTCCTTTCAAATAAATTGGTCAGGGCATCAAACATCTCTTTAGGTGTCTTTAGGGAGGACACATGTGGTATGAGGTGATCCTTGATTGAATCAACAATAATCCTCTTAGCCATGACCAATTTATTCTTATGTAAGGCCTTAGCCTCATCTCCCTCTGGAACTGGAACCTCTTCATTGATGTAAGAGTCCAACTCATTTTCTTCCAGGACCAAGGAGATCCTATACTTCCAAGCTCGGAATTTATCATCTCCCTAAATATTTTCATCAAGATTGGTATGATGAGACATATTAATAGAGAACCTCAAATGGAAATGCAAAAGATTTAGATCTTACCAGGTTAAGATGTCAGAACTAGATATGGAGTTGAATTTCTATAGAGCTGGTTTTATGGTTCAGGACTCAGATTAGGGTTTGACTTTCTCAGAGTTCTACCCAACCAAAAACTTTGATCTTGATCTCTAAACTTTTATTTTGAGGAGGATATCAATCTAGGCCTGGGCTCACTCAAAAATTCCACTTATGTGGAAAGCCCTTATTTTCGGCAGCAGTGTTGGGTCAAAAACTGAAAATGCTGAGAATCATATTCCGCTTCGATAGAAAGATGCGCCCTAGAGAGGAGAGTCAACCCAATCTCCTTTTGCTGAAAATTTGTGGAGAGAGATCCAAAAATTAGGAAGCCCTAGCTTCAACAGCTGCACAGTGTCTTCTTCTTAGTATAGCTCTGATACCATGTTAGATTTTTAACATTTAAGCTATATGATATTAGGATCTTATCTGAGAGAATAACAAGCACATCAATCAATCACAAGAGACAATGGACAAAAAGATTTTCCTTGTGGAAACCATAAAGGAGAAAACCCCGCAACTTCCTTAGAGATAGAATCAACACCAAAAGTAAAACCCAAAGACAGTAATATGATCTCCCGACAGCAGTAGTCTCTCTCTCTCTCTTCTCTCATCTTCTTCTCTCTCTCTCAGTTATGCACTACAACTGAGTGTGAGTGAATGTGTATGAATGCGTGTTAAGTAGAGAGGCTCCCTCTCTATTTATACTAATTCCTGACTTGACAATAACTCACTAGGGATGAATTCTATAGGAGAGTCTAATAACCCTACGACCCCACAACTACGGGGACTTTAACCCTTGATCAATAATGAGGGTTATACTCTATGACTTTACATGACTTGTTTACATTATTGAATCTCTCGAACGGAACATCGGGGCATGACATGACTCAATTACATTACAGATACTTCCTGGAATAAACATCGGGGTACAATACATAAGATATACAAGTGAATACATTCCGAAGTTTCAAATACATCAACACAAATATGATTTGTGACATAGGTGTCATAACATCTTCATCATTGTTGTCATAGAGCTAGGGAATCTAGTCTAAGTGTCTCACTAGCTCCAAAATGACTCTTCCTCTCCCATGTAAGTTACATTTCCTTCCAAATTCGAACTATGATGCATATGGCCAAGTGTATTAGCATTCTAACACATCCAAGAACATTTAGTCTTCCCATGGATTTGAAATTGCAAGAGGAGGATTCCATGTGGGCCATAAATTATAGCTTGTGTGGGCCCCATAGTCTCCATGCTCCATTGCCACTTCAATTTTATCTTGTATTTGTTTAATAAGCTCCATTATTAAATATTTTCCATTCTAATGTCTGACCATCATTTATTTTCCCCCTTATTCCAAATCCCAAAGCTTCCATCCCCAACCTAGGAAACTAGAAATTTCCCTCCTTAGCAATTATTTGACCCTTAGCATCAATTTGAAAAAATATCATTAATATGGAAAATGTGATTAGGCCATTGTGACCCATTGCAAAATTTGGGACATGAAAAATCCTCCCTTCCCAATATTGCTTGTCCTCAAGCAATTTCAAACATGGGTGTTGAAGAACCTTCAGTATGTTGGAAAGAGAATACTGATTTAAAATTACACTTTTTTCTTTGTTTTTCCTTGACGATTGTCAAAAGAGCGACAATACCTTCAGTATGTTGAAAAGAGAGTGTTTTGTCATAATTTTGATGTTTATTGAGGTTAGATGTATACTATTCAATTGCCCTATTAATTAATTATTTTTATTAAAAATGTGAAATATGTACAAAATATAATTTACTAAGGTATGCTTTAATAAAATTAAAATAAATTTATTTAATAAATATGATAATTAAAATTTAAATAATTTGAAATAAATAAATGAAAAAAACTTATGAAAAGTTTATGAGTTAAAGTTACTAAGGGACTGTCGTGAGGTCCATAGGTCCTCCCCCACTACATCTACCTCTCCCAAATGTATTATTAAATTAAAAGAAATAGGGGAATACAAAACCCTCCCCTCCCTTTATCCTATTCATTTTTACATGTAAATATTTCTAGTCTTGTTTCACTGCTAGGGTTCCATGGGTTTCATGGGTTCAAGCTATGGCCTCGATTATCCTCTAATTTCTTCCTTCTTACTTAGATTTATGGTGGTAGTTTCCTTTTTAATTTTCAAGGCTATATGTTTCAAGGGAGTCTCCCTCCTTCCGCTCTACCATTTTTTCGGTGCTCTCTAGGTTTGAAGCCTAGCTTCCGGATCCAAATCATCTCAAATAAAAATAAATCCTATATTCTTTCTTATATTCATAACATGTTTCTTTTTTTTCATCTTCAATTTTTAAAGTAAAAATTATGGTTTAGAGGAGTTGGCCCTGAAGGATCAATCCCCTATTTTATGGCCATGATGCCCATGTCCAAGCTCTCTTAGGGACACCCATGGATGCAAAAATCCTCGCCTTGTTGTGGCTTGTCGATGGCCTGCACAACTATGTCCGCAGGGGACCTACACAACAAATTTGGAATGACTTGTTCAAACTACAATTCACACTATTGCAAATAAGCACAATTTATCTTCGCCAAATGGATGGTCACATAGAAGCAGTAAAATATTTTCTAGAAACCTATTTAAAATGTTTTTTCTTGGAAACCAACCCTAATGGGTGTAGGGGTTACCTATATATAAATGGTGGTATAATACCACTTATCACGATGCTACAAATATCACCCCATATGAAGCAATATATAACCAAAAACCACCTTTAGTGGTTTCATTTATACCATGGATGCGTGACTATCATAGGATACCATCAGAAGAGTTGTCACCATATTTTCTTTACATAGTTGTTGCAATGAGCGATATTTAAGTGACAAAATTTCTCATGCCAAAGTTTGCTCAAGGCATCGCTATGAGAAATAAAAATTGAGGGAAAAGGTGATGACCCAAAGTTGTTAAATTTTACAACCTGGTAACATCATCAACAGTTTTAGTAGCTACGACATGCCTTTAAAATCCTTGATTACAACTTGGTGAGGTGTGTTATCATGAAAAAATCGCACAATTGTGCAATCAACATACATCATATATCATGTCGAAGACATATTCACAATATCCAAATAGCATATTGTGTCCAAAATGGCCCCAAAACAGTCAAAATCCATAACAACATAGGTTAAATTTTGTCTATATGTGCTACAATGCACACCTCTAGGGAGACACCCGTGCTACATAGTGGATTTTCCTTCGAGATCCATGTAACTGGCACAAACAATATGATCTCACCCACCAACGGTGCATTGAAGTCTCACGAAAGCTCCACTTACTCAAAGGAATTCAAATTTTGACCATCCACACACTTGGTTTCCTTAAATGGCCTCCTAGTGTACTTTGGAGCCAAAACATGGATGATTGGGTTCGCATTATGATCTTGTTATTTATTGGCCACCTCTTGGCTTATCAAAGAAATCCATGGGCATGCTTATTGTAAGAAATATTTTGATCAAGGTTATGTTGCTGGAATTGTGATTGAGCTTCCTCTTATCTCACCTCTTCCCTCTTGTCAAGCATTCCCAAAGCTCTATTGCCTCCTTCGAGTCAAGGTGCAAGTTTTCTTCCCATTTTTCCTCCTTCCTCAAGGAGAAATATCTCCATTATTTTAGCTTACTTTAGGCTTGTTGAAGTTGTTGTAGCTTGAGTTCTTGGCTTGCCTAACCCACAACTACTATTGTTTCCTTAACTACAAGTTCAAGGATAATAGGGAATATTTCTCACCCTTATGCCATTTTCCCTGAATAGTATTATTGGTGACTCCACTTCATTGTTTTTCATTTCTCTTTATTGAGGTTGTTGTTTGTAGAGTGGTTAATTTATGGTATTTTTTCCCTTGCATGTGAAGAATACCATCCCTTTCATCCCAAGAATTCGGCCTCCATTTGGTAGGTTGAGCAATTTTAATAGTAGCACACTACTCGATGTTGATGGTGTGCTAATAACGCGTTTACATCTTTGAGAGCCATGTTTAGCACTCATTTTAACTGGCTTCTTCCCATATAGTTTGTATGACCTGAGTCAATGCAATTTTATCTCATTGTTACTGCGCTACAACACTCCAGTGAGTGTTTTGGACGCACTGCAATGTGACGGTAAATTTATTTATGCGCTATCTATTCTTTCTTTGATTTTTATTTGTTCACTCAACAATATGCAGTTCAATAGTTTCTCGCTAATGAACTAGGATTAATTAGCTTACAGTGGTTACTTGTTCCTATAGTAATTATCCCACCTAGACTAATATTAGGAAGTAAAGGGGTCATCCATCGAAATCTACTTAGGTAACCAAATTTGAGTCTCCCCAAGGACCTCATTGTTGTCACTAGTATTCAGTCCATTTTATGGCTCTTTGCTTTTACTTTAACATCTTTAGTTCAAAGTAGTGTAGAATCCACTTTGTGCACACAAGAAAGAACCTAACGACCCTCCCCTTCCCAAGTATGCTCTTCACGATTTATGTGAACTAGAAAATATTGTGAAGGGTGAAATACCTTCATTGCACAATTCACATTTATTTTTGCAAGCAACATTAGTTTGTTTAGAGCTCAAGTTACAATTCATAATATTTTGTTTTGAGAACTCTACTTAACTGTATCAATATTCTTTCATCACATGTGTTTTCCCACTTGCACACACTAAGGGACCTAAAGTCTCTTTCCACCCGAGTATGCTCTTCACGATTTCAATGAATCAGAAAGGAAGCAAATTGTGAAATACCTCCCTTACACTCATTTAATTCACAACAAAATCCTTACCAAACAAGCATTATAAATGCTAACCAAATAAAATCCTCCATAGGAGGTCACAAAATAATATTTTAGTTTGGTAGGATTGATTGGGATGGCATCCAAACAACGCCCGCCAATCTAGTTTCATTAGGCATATTTTTTAAACATAACATTGTTGTCTTTTAGGGTACTTTTAATTCCTGTGTAAGCAAGTTTTCAAAGAGATCCTAGATCAGAAGTATACCGAGACCAAGGAGTTAAAATCCGATGTATATATTCCCTACTCTCGCCTACAAGGCACTCACTTTGTTGTTAGGGAGATGACAGTATACCACCCAACAACAACAACTAATCCACACTTGGCGCAAGTTAGCAATAGTGTCCAAAATTAGGGCACCGCCAAGGATCACTTGGGAGTGCAATTGACTCTTGAAGTCAACTATTGCTATTGGGAGGTGTTGCCAAATTCTTCTAGATTGGAACATTAGCCCCATCATTGATAGAATTGGCTCTTTGTTACCTCCACTAGTCGATTGTTGCATGGATTCCTCTATCACCATCAATTGTTCTTTTGGGATGCCTAGTTACATTTGAGAAAAATGATTTTATGTATTTTAGGGAATTTACACTTGTTGTTCTTTTTCTATATACAATCTCATTAAAGCGTGATTTAAAAAGAAGCATATGGACACCTTTGCACTAAGCCATAATTGCACATATCACTCACTTATTTCACCATTTTTCATCTATTGTGGTTGAACTATTTTTTCATTTGTCTATATTGTGTTTATTCACCACCCATAACTCTCATTTGGATACTAGACTTCCATCACAGAGGAACAAAACCCCCCTAGGGAAATCCCGCAAATTGCAAGGCCTCTCCCCTCTCTCGAGGGGCGGTTTTCTTATATGTCCCTATGGCACACGTCAGATATCACTTGGTTGGGAATGCTCCTAGGCCACATTCATTGGGTCCTATAGGTGAGGGTGTACTTTGCTTTATTCACTCTCTCCCATTAGAGATAGTGTTAACCGTTTCCACTCTTCTTGCCGAAGAGGCTCACCTTTTTTCACTCCCCCACAATGGAATACCCCACCTTCATCCTCTCCTTCACGAAGAGTATGCACCACATATTCATATTTCCCTAAAATACAAAGAACACTGCCACATATTCCAAGGTCTCCACTTCAAGTAAAAAACATTTAGAATAGCATGGTGGCCCCCAACCCAAACCTACCATTCATGGCATGTTTGAACATTCCTGATCTAGCCAAGTTGGTTAATGATCACATAGCTCATGATGCCACCTGGCTAGATATGCCATAAAAACTACTCTTGGATATCCTTAAATTCAAAGGGAGGAAGGGAGATGTTCCTAACAACCACATCATGCCTTTCCACCTATGGTGTTCGTTTAACAACATAATTGAAGATTCGGTACATCTTTGTCTCTTGCAAAGAACTCTAATTGGTACAACTAGAAAATGGTATTTAAATTTGACAATAGCTTCTCATACCACATTTGATACCATCACCACATCATTTCTATCCTACTTTCAATTGCCAACAAGGAATGATCTCAACCTTGAAATTCTCACATAGTTTCGACAAAACATCGTGACACACATAATGGATCATATCCATGAATGGAATTGTCACTGCACCTTATGTAAAATAGGCATTCAACCTCTCTTCATTTTGGATTGGTTTCTCAACTATCTCTATCTAGCTATCGCAAAGGATGTGGATACCTCAATGCCACAAAATGAGGAATAAGCATTTCTCAAATCCTAACACTTTGACCTATTATATGCCCAATCAGGGACTTGTAAACCATCTACAAAATTCCCCTTGGCATCAATCACTAGATCCTCCTATTGTAGAGATGTCGCTTTCCATGGATGGGATTACCGAGTCCATTTCCTCTCATGGTAAAGCTCCCCCACAAACACCTCTTAAACCATCATCAATGATGACGCAAGAGTAGCATATCCCCCCGTTGTCTCGACTCACACTACAACTGTACCAAACACCTCATTTGGAAAACCCTAGTACAAACTATACAACCCTTCTTATCCAAGTACAAGCCAAGTACAATCAATTCCTCAACAAAAAATGGCACCACCCACATCTACATCCACATCACATATGGTTCAACTAACCTAAATCCCATCCTCGGGGTATAATCCTTACTACCCATACCCATGCCCCCTAGGTACGAAACCCATGCCTCATATGGGAGTAAACTTTGTACAACCTTTTACGCAACAACAAGATCAACAATTTGAGTAACTAAACATCACAAATACCTTGAATCCTAAGAATTGGGGGAAGAATAAGGGAAAGAACAGACAACCCCAACAATAGGGGCAGGGGGAAACTAAGTTCCCCAACAGAACGTAAACTAGGGTAACCAACCAACACAAGGGGGAAACCTAAGGAAACCCAAGCAAGGAAATACTGCCAACCTAAGGAAAAACTATCCTTGATCAATATGTGATGAGTATGGTCATTACACTCACCATTTATGCTTATCCCTGATTGCCAATAGAAGGTGGGAGCCAAGAAGAAGACACCCGCAAATGCTCCTCATGAGCCTCTTCTGCACTAAAACCCCAACAAGCTGTTTTGAAGCAATATTTTTCCAATAAAGGAGTGGTTACCCAACAACCGGATCCTCACCCCCCAGACGATGTATCTTTCCAAAACATTTATATTAACTCCATGTCATAAAACCTATAGACTTGCACTAAAGGGTACACTAATGATGATACCTCACTCGTCCTTGAAGAGAATTTGGTCTCTTCGGGAGGAACTTTATAGATTATGCACCCCAGCATGGTGCAAATTCCAAGGATTCCCAAAGCACCATTAATGTGTACCCCTCATAATACCCACATGAAGGATTCTCATAATTACAACATTATAGACGACTTGTCACAATCACCAGCTGCCATGTCAACATTGGAAGTACTTTATTTTTTCCCTTCATAATGAAAGGAACTATTGAATTCTCTTAGAGTCATCGACCCTTCAGACACAAACCTTATAACTTTTTACCTTGAGAAAGGAAAACCACAACTACCATCATCAGTTCCATTCCAAGTCCCATTCATGGTAAATAACATCATCATTCACCAATGCATCATTGATGATGGCAGATCCACATGCATCATGCCCTCTAATGTTTGGAAGCGATTAGGATCACCCAAGCTAGTTACATCCTCTATCTCTCTTTATGCATATGATGGAAGGCCATCCCAACCACGAGGATTGTACCAAAATGTCCCCATAGAGCTAGGGGAAAAATGGAAATGATATATGTTGAATTCGTTGATTCCCAACTAGACTACAACATCCTCTTGTGTCATAGTTACATGTATGCCATGAAGGTGGTTTCCTCCTCCGTAGTATGTATTATGATGTTTCCCTTCAACAAGAAGGTGTTCACCCTTGACCAACTTAGCTAATACAAGCCATAAGCATCTACCAATCTTGACAATGTCCTACCCACAACAGGAAAAGAAAATCCAACACCATATGTTTACATCAACCTGGGAGTGTACATAGATTCTGACCTCCTAGGGGTGTATTCATCCCTCCACCTGAAATCCCCATCACAACGGAGGGACTCATGTGTACCATTTTTATCAATGAAAAATATTCTTCCACCCCAGAGTCATCATCATCGACAACTCCATCAAGTCACGACATGGAGAAAGTATTGAATCCTTTTGTGCCTCATATGTTCCAGTTTCCATTTTTGTACCCCCCAGCAAGAGTGTAAGGAACACCATTTATGGCCCAGTTAATACTCCCAGGACTCACGTTAGGACTCCCACCATTTCCAGATATGTATTCAAAATACATCACCCATTATGAGATGTTGATGGTACAGTGAGTCACCCCTATAGATACACTCGTTGACCCCACACCACCTATGATGAAGCCACCAATGGTGGTCACAAAACCATAGAATAGGGGTATTATTCAACCCAAGCCGAACACCCTTTCCAAAATAGGAATCACTTGGCCCAAGTTGAAATCCCCCGCCATCTTTAACCACACCCCAGAATCCTCATTAGGGGCACCAAAACTCTACATGAAGGGCGCCACCCATCAAATGATAAATACACCCACCATGTGGGTCACACCCCCATGTGTATTATGTGGACAACAAGGTCATGCAACAAAATTGTGCCCTACATTACCAGAGCTCAATACACATGTTAGTGTCACACATCCTCCTTAAGATGAGACTGGGGGAACATTAAACCCCTCAACCGCTAAGTCCAAATCCTTACGTACAAACATGATGTGTTTGATTTGTTCTCAATATGGGAACTACACACACCATTTCTCTGATCTCCTTCGATTTTGGAATGCATTAGAAACCATTCATCTTATACAAATTTCGGATGAATCCTTACCTTCCCCATCATCAATGGAAGCTTCCATTAATATGGTCACTACCGATGTAGTTGCAAACATTGTTTCCCTAATTTCAACTCCTTTAGAGACCCCTACATCGCCTCTAACACCAACCACTCATATCAACCATGATACCCAACCCAATAGGTGCACTTCTTGAGGACACCATATCCATATGATTTCTCGTTGTAACAAGCCTACATTCCCTACAACATCCTTAACCCAAAGACTAGTTCTACTCAGGGGATCACGCCCATGCTGAGCATGTGGTGATACTTCCCAATATTCATTTTAGTACCTCGTTTTACGCACCAAATGTGAGGTTCTCCTCAAGCATATGCATCTGTAAGACCAACTTCTTCACAAGAATTACCGATAGATCATATTGTTTCCACCTTGGTAGATACCATCAAGAATGAATCCCCCCTAGATGGTATACTCATTAGTGATGATTCATCATTCTATAATGAAGACACAAAACCACCACATCCATTGTGTGTTTCATATCCATTAGGAGATTTCCATTCAAGGGTGGATGCACACTCCTCAGGTGCACTATGTTTTGGTTCTTATTTCTGCATCGTCAATAGATTGGTCATGTCCTCTACTATACTTGGGTATCTGCATCATGTGTGCATGATTTTTACTAGAACATGAGGATATTCCACCATCATAAACAATGGTGCAGGACCACTCTTCTCAAGTATCATCTCGAAACTGGCATATTGTCAATCATTTAACCCTTTGATCACATTATATTTACTAGTACTCCCACTGATAACCATAGGGTCCTAATTCCTAGTAATAATGTTCCATCAACATTGTTCCCGAGAATAACATGTTTCCACCATGGGTGTATGCACCATTAAAAACCCTATCATCATTTGAAACCCATGATGTCGATCCCTCTACAAGTCTAAGGAATTTGTCATCCCATGAAAGCAACTTTCTTGAAGCCAATTATCCCCTAGCTATTCATTTACTCCGCTACCTCATGCAGTTCAGCAACACCAAATTCCTCGACACTAGTTACGAATAAAAATGTCACCATGAACCTCTCACACCCCCATGAGCATTATACCCATATGGAATTATCCTTCATATCGTCACCTCCTACAAGACAACAATGGGTCCCCCTCCCCTAGAGACAACCTACTCCATTTAGTTATTCCATAGGAACATTCTGCATGAAATTGATTCAAAGGGAACCCATATTTTCATTTTCAAATCACCCTTCACATCATTTTGGAAAATGTTCCCCGATTCAGTTAAAACCATGGGAATCCCATGCATCATTTAAATTGAATCCTCGACGCACTAAAAATTGTGGGAGTCCCATCCATCACCAAATAGGTCCCCCAACATGCCCAAAATTGTGGGGACCCCACCAAATGTTCTTTATCAATAATTTGTTCCCCATTTCACTTACACATGGGAACCAATCAATTATTTTGGAAATAATCCCTTAGTCGCCTTAGTTAGATGATGTGGAGTCCCTTGGTATCTCACAATTGTTCCTTTGTTAATCACCACTCTCTCAAGTCTTGTGTCCCTAACAAAGCCATTCACATGTAGTTTGTCTCCCTATACTATATCCTCACTTGAAGTATGATACCATTATCACTTCCCAAAATTTATCATAGATCAAATGAAGTATGAGCCCCATGCTTATCATCCAGTCTCGTGTTAGGTTAGTCAGTCACACTTGATTATAACACGATCTTGGTTCGCCATATAAAACCCTCATCTTATGATTATTATTCATCTCTCATTAACACCAACAACTTATATTTTGAGAGTTTAGGTGGTGACAATGGTACCTTGGAATTCCTTTCAATCCATATAAGGAATTAACCTGTATTGAGCAAGGACAGTCCTTAGTGCTCCTTAACCCAGTAGTCTCCCCTATGCTTGACAACAACACCTTTACTCCCATAAGGGGGAGTCATAAATTTTTAAGGTAATAGTGGTCACTTTTGGAAAATGATAGTAGCATCATATCTGACATAGGTAGAGTCTTCCATGGCTACACCACCATTCTAGACAACCACCCCTGTGGGATTCTTCATATTCTCAACAATTTTGCTTCTTCAGAACTAGTTATAGAATCCCAGGTTCATGTGAGTATTGCATGGTTTGAGATCACCCTCATCCATGCCCATAGTAATTTATGAGAGATCCCTTGGTCTCTTAATTTTGTATCCACTCTGGTCATTTTCATGAACATGGGGAGTCCCACCTCGTTTGTATAAAAGCAACACATCAGCAAAATTCCCCCTTTAGAAGGTCACTCTTGTCCATATAGTTTGAAGAACCAACAGAGATGACACAAAATAAACGATGATGCATTATTGGATCTATAGTTCCCTTTGAACCTCATACATCGTGGGGCATCTGTTATCATGAAAAACTCACACACATGCGGCAATTTCATGATTCACATGGTAAAGCGTCATCAACATACAAAATGTATACAACCAAAGACATATTACAAGATCCAAAGAGAATATTGAGTCCAAAATGGCCCCAAAGAAGTTAAAATCTACAATAGTGTGGGTTAAATTATGTATATACGCGCTCCAACATGCACCTCCAGAGTGACACCCGCACTGCAATGCATATTTTCCTTTGATATCCACGCAACTGACACAAACGAAGGGATCTCACCCACCAGGGACACAATGAATGATCATGAAATCTCCACTTACTCAAATGAATTCAAATTTTGACCATCCACACATTTGGTTTCCTTAAATGACGTCCTTTTGTACTTTGGAGCCAAAACATGGATTATTGGGTTCACACTATGATCTTGTTATTTCTTGGCCACCTCTTGGACTATAAAATAAATCCATGGGCATGTTTATTGTAAGAATAATTTTGAGCAAGGTTATGCTACTGGAATCGTGATTGTGATTCCTCTTATCCCACCTCTTCCCTCTTGTCAAGCATTCCCAAATCTCCCCTACCTCCTTCCCTCAAGGGGCAAGTGTTCTTTCCATTTGGTTCCTTAACCATTTTGCAAACAAGTTTGAACAAGAAAGGCTTCCCTTAGGAAAATTGTTTGCCCCCTTTTGGATCTCACATATCCAAGGTGTTGTACTAGCTTGACCATTGGGAAATATACAAGTGGTTTGGCTCAAATTGATTGTTGTAGTTTTCATCCTCTACTTGCTCTTTCATTTTATTTAGTTTTGTTATCATTTTATTGGTTTTATCTTGTTTTCCTGAAACAATCTCTTGAAGCATCACTTGGGTAAATTCCACCACCACTAAGGGGCTCCAAATATTGAGGCATTGTTGTAGCCTACAAGGCCTAGCCCCATCCAAAAGTGGGAAGGAAATTTTGTGCAATATTTCCCACAACAAGGTGTAAACGTTACATTTTTAACTTCACTAGAATGAGTGATTTGATAGACCGAAAACAAATTGCAGGAAATTATTTGAACACATAGTACATAATTAAACGGACCATCAACTACCTAAATGGTTCTAGATCCTACAACACTAAGAGATCTATCGTTACCAAAAAATATTTGTTTGGTGTTACATTAATTTATAACAGAAAATATGGCTTTATCCTTAGCCAGATGATAAGAGACTCTAGAATCAATGAGACACTCATTAGAAGAAGAAGAAGAACATGCATTGAAGGAAAAAACAGAAGCACAAAGTGCATAATGTAGACTTTGAAGATGAATCAAGGTTGATGTTCTGCTTCTTCATTTCTACTTCCAAGGCTTCCATCTTCTTGAAACATCTAAATTCATCATCATTATCTTTCCCACAAAAGTTGCAATGGCACTCAATCTTCTTACCTTTTTATTTGGTTCCTTTCTGGGATTCTTGGTTTTATTCTTCTATTGTGCCGTTGAGGCTTTGCTAGATGTATCTACATTGCTAATTACTCCAAGATGTATGAGCTTATCTTTCTCTCTAATCAATGAATCCAAAAAGATTCAAGCCTGTACTAGAATCAAACCCATCTTGATATTTCCTTTGTTGTTGGTACCATGAAATCCATTTAAAAGAAAAGAAAGGATACTTCGATAGATTTAGTGTATAATTCAGTTTTGGACTCATTACAGTTCAAAGGGATCTCCTTTGTTAAATGGATTCACTGATGCATATTGGGTCGTTAAATCCAATGCTTGAGAGTTTATTGCAGGTTATGTTTTTAGTCTCGGCTCTGAACCTGTCGATTGGGATTTTAAGAAACAACAAGATCTTTCTATTTCTTAAGAAAAAGTAGTGTATAGAGCTGCAACAAATGCGATTTAGGAATATTTGTGGCTTCGACAAAACCTTTAAGAGTTTTGATTCAAGCAAAAACAATTGACTACCCTTTAGTGTCATAATCAGAGTGACATCAAGCTCACCAAATATCCAGTTCAACATTAGCACAACAAACACATAGAGATACATATGCACTTCATCATAAAGCTTGTTTATGATCATGTTCTTGAAGTGCCTTTTTACCCTATAGACGATCAAGTTGCAGACATCTTCATAAAGTCTCTTACAAAAGTGGAGTTTTTTAAACTTCGACATATGTTAGGAGTTCAGGAATTTATCATTAAGGGGGGATAGGTTCTAATTCCTCCTTCTTCTCCTATAGTGTCTCTTTTGTAAATCCTTCAATCCTACCCTAAGTTGTTAAGGGGGGATTCTAGGATATTTAGACACTTAGGAGTTAGTTAAGATCAACTTGTCATAATATATCCATTAGGTATTGTGTGTTTCTTTAGAATACATTAATATGCATTTGTAAATATGTAATTCAATGGAAATGATATGTTATTGACATAGAGTGATGTGATGATTCATCTTCTCCTCGATCTTAGCGACCATTGATCCTCGATCTTAGTGACCATCGATCCATGGCTTAGAACTCGATGGGTCCATGATCTCTATTTAAATAGCATGGGGGGTCATTTGCTAGGTGATTGATTATGAGAATATCATTTGTAATATTCTTTTCTTTTGCATAATAATATTGCCTAAAGTAGCTATTTGGTTGGGGCCATGGAGTGTTTCCCTCTTTGAGGGTTTAAACCTGGCAAGAAAATCAGTGTTTTAATGTATGATCTGTTTATGTGACCAACTACTCAAGGCGTTCTATATTTTGGAAGTATCTTGTGATATTCCAACACCTCAATGGTGAATGCAATGGATAGTATGATTCACAATCACGAATCCATTCTCGACACACTTAGGGAAAAATGGATATGGACTAAAATTGCATGAAACAACATGAATACCAATATCTCTAAGAACATTCCTTTGAATTTGAGGATTGAATTTTCCTTTGTCTCCAACCGTGTAAGTAAACATATCTTAAAGCTAAAATTCATTAGAAGTCGACACCAATTTTTAATGCTGCAAATAATATTATACAATGCATTGGATTGGTGGCTTACAAATTATCCCTTACATTGTACTTCAATATCCAATCAATATTTCACGTTTCTTGTTTGAATAAGGTTATGGGGAAAACTTGTTGAATTCAAACTATATTACCAGAAATCGATGAAGAAGGTTTCATTTGGCTCCACCTAGAATCAATTTTGGTCACCCAAGAGCACCATATCCTCTAGCACACTAGCCAAGAAGTTTTCATTCAGTGGAAGGATATGGAACTAGAATATGCTACTTGGGACCTATCAACCATTTCACAACAGTTTCCCCATATCCATCCTTGAGGACAATAATGTTTTCAAAGGGGCAGGGGCATTAGGGTCCTACCCTAGCCCCTCTAGCTACTTTGCGGATACTTAGGAGTACTTTATTGATGTGCAAGGTCATCCTCTTTGAATAAGTAATATTACATAGATAATTGATAATTACTCAATGTAAAATGGTCTCTTTATTAAGTAAGATCCACTAGGTGGTCAACCTTCTTTAATAGTGGGATCAGAGGTAGTTAGCGTTTTTATTTATTTATACACTATATATAGAGTAGAAGGTTGTGTAATGTGATCAAGGATTGTTATTGTATATGGAGATATTGTCATCTTAGGTTCCCCCTTGAAGAGGCAAGTGAACTGTTGCTCTCTTTTTTAAAGTTATTAACACAAGGGTTATTTATTAGGTTGTGTCTATTTATCTCT
Organism: Pseudotsuga menziesii; assembly: GCA_001517045.1. Taxonomy (NCBI): domain Eukaryota; kingdom Viridiplantae; phylum Streptophyta; class Pinopsida; order Pinales; family Pinaceae; genus Pseudotsuga; species Pseudotsuga menziesii. The sequence continues at coordinate 13,758 of LPNX010215106.1, read as the reverse complement.
TATATTATATGTCAGCACTGGTATTCTATGGCATCATGTTATTTTTATCTCTTATTCTATGGCATTGTGTTATCTAAGGTTTGAACCATAAATAGTTGAACTAATACCCCCACAGGTAGGGACTCTTGTAAGTCAAGAAATCTCCTAGACATACTATCTTGTAATGATAACCCTCATGATTAATTAGGATGACTAGAGATTGGGTTTCCTCCTCTACATTAGATTTTATACCCAAGATTCAAACTCTCTCAAACGGACTTGGAAAATTCCCTTAATCGAATTACTTAGAAATTGAAAAGTAGTGGGATAATACTTAGAAGATATCTTATTCAAGATAAGCACCTTTTTCTTTGAGCTTGTAACCTGTATCTTCCTTCATATAGTGACTAATACTAGGTCCCTTTGGACAAAATTAATATTTTTAGAACATTATGGACTAAGTTTTTGTGGGTTGTACTTCATCCATAATATCCTCAACTAGTTATGTCATCCTTTCCCCCTTCGCCTCAAGAACCAACCTATCATGATACCCTAAAACTTATTTTTCTTACTATAAACCCTTGTAATCTTCCTTCGTCTCCTTGAACGCTTCAAGAATCAATCCTTCCCCATATATTTTTTCAACCAATTATGGACATAGTAATGATCTCCTCCACCCCAAGCTTCTCTGCAATATTTGTCTCAGATACTACAACATATGGCATAACAAGGGACTTATTGGATACTTGTGGATTTGATCCTATATCAATATAGTATCTCTCCCTTACCACTTATAACTTGTATCAATATAGTATCCATCCCTTTCATCTTCAAGGACCACTTATTCATATACCCGAGTCTTCTTTATGTTCTCCTCTTTACCTCATTGCATAACAACCTTTGATTTAAGATTTTTAAAAGAGGAGATACCTATTTTCCCATAACATTTTTTTGTAGGAGAACACCCTTTTTTCCTTTTTCAAACCTTTCTATGAAAGGGTTTTTAATAGGATTCCACCACATGACCATAAATATGGAACCTTCCATATCTAAAAGGAATGTTACAGTAATAGAGAACTTGGGAGAAGACTAAATCAACAACCTCAAGTTTGATTTTTTCAACCAAACCCTCATAGAGATTAATATTGAACAAGACCTTCAGCATAGAATGGTAGAAATTATATTTATTTGTTGGTCAACCAATAGGGACTTACCTAGAGAATTCCCAAGGTCCTAAATAAGTTTTTCATTCTAGAGCTTTAGTGGAAGTCCCTAGAATTTGAACCAAATGGGTACTCATGGCCTTGCCACTTCTATTCTCGAGTTGAAGCATAAGTGCCAAAGCTTTAAACTCAAATGACATGATTCCCAAAACCAACGTTCACTTAATATTTTAGCCATATCCTTCTTAGCTTTAAATGTCAAATTGATCCAACCTTTGGTCATTCTATTAAAGTAGGGTCCATAGTCGATTATAGGCTCCTAGAATTCCTTTATTGAATTCCTCATATTTACCTATGAGATGTAAACCCTAAAAAAGTAGTCGATGATAATCTTCCCCACGAATTTAGCACTTGCTTGACTTGAGTGCATCACCCATATCCATCCTTACACTACATTCTTATTTTTAATCACTTTCTCGTGATACTTTCTTTGTGTCACTCTCTCCACCTCAGAATCTCGACTAAACAAACCATCTACTCCTAGCAAATATGTGAGATCCAAACATGTCCCCAAAGAACCCTCACCAAAATCCTTCTACCCATTAGAGTCCCAAACCGAATATTGCTATAAATCTAAGGGAAAATCCCATTTGGAACTAAGTGCAAACACCAAGGGATTTGAACTAGAGGGAGGAGATGGGAATGCACATTAAGTTTTCCACTCTTGTAGCAACCAATTCCTAACCTAGAACCAACCACCAAACTGCCATAACTCCCCTCTTATAGGTCTATCTTTTTTTTATACCTAAAATAACATGATCCTCCATCCTTTCACAACCACTCGCACACGATTGTTTAATATTTTTGACAATCTTAGGTTGCACCCCTAATGCATCCTCTCTAGAAAAAATACAAATTTTTGTTTTGAGTAACAAAAGGATCTCGGGCCTCTACTCGCTTAATATCCTAGGCACTACCCCCATACACATAACACCCCCCTCCACTAGTAAATGGGAGTTCGAATAAAGAAATTTATTTTCCTCCTTAGTCGAATCCAAATTATAGTTTACTAGTTGGCCATTCACCTCATAGCAGTCTAGGGTTTCCTTAAGTTCTGGTTTTACTACAAAGTCCATCCTCCTTTTAGAAGTCCAAATGATCTCAAAGTTGTGATCATAAGTTACATAAGACGTTGGACCTCGACTATCTTTTCCAAGTCTCAAACATTTTTTCATGTAAGCTCTATCTCGAAACTCAAACATTGGTGGAAGTATAAATGGTGCTAGTGAGGCACACATAATTAGAACAACACAATACAAATTGAATTTATCTTGCTAGATTAAGTGGTTCAAACATGTTGCAATGATTGGTGAATACACTATATGTTGCGCTTAAAATGACTTGTAGAAATGAGAGTCTAATTTAGTAGTTTCCCCTCCATGATATCATTGGATGGAAATGCACTTTAAAAACCCTACTTGTCTCATCAACGTAGATCACAAACTCCCTGAATGGCTTACATTTTTGTAGCTTAAATTTTTGTACCAAAATATCGATCTTTTGTTTTATAAAAAAAATATTGAAAATAATCTTAAAAATAAGCGAAATTAAAAAAAAAAAAAGCAGAATTAAAAAAAAAAAATTTTAAATATTCAAAATATATGTTTGAAGAAATCAACTATTAATCAGTTAAGAATTAAATTGATAAATGAATTCTTATTAAAATAAACGTCACTCAACGTCCCATCATAATAGAATGCAAAAATGGCAATTGTATGGTTATTAATATTAAATATTAATTATTAAAAAATATGAATTATTACTAATTTTAGCGATTAATAAAATTAGTGGATCGAGTAAGAAAAATACAATGTCATTGATTACTTTAATAATGGAGCATTTAAATGACCGTGAGGAGTAATGATTTCACACTTAATTGATGTCTCTCTATCTCCTTTACATTCATAATAAAACAATGAAGTTTAATTCTTTGTTTTATATTTTTATTAAAGAGATGCCATGAGAATCAAATTCATAATAAAACAATGAATTTTAAAATTTTTGCTTTATATTTTATTAAAGAGATACCATGAGAATCAAATTGCTAATAGTTTGTTTATAGTTTATTAAGATGCAGTTAGAATATATATAATTAATCCTATGACCAACTTGATTCTAACTGCATCTTAATAAACTATAAACAAACTATTACCAATTTGATTGTCATGGTATCTCTTTAATAAAATATAAAGCAAAAAATTTAAAATTCATTGTTTTATTATGAATTTGATTCTCATGGCATCTCTTTAATAAAAATATAAAACAAAGAATTAATTATATATATATATTCAACATTTTTGTAAATTATTTTTATATATATATTTTTTTCAATGTGGTTCACGCGTTGGCTTGACCGACGGGCTACATCCACGGAATAATTTCTGGCGGACCCATCCGAAGGGGTCTCACACCCGCGGCGCTGTGTGCCTAACCCCAAGAGAGTCGATGAGAATGGATCCCGCGACCTCACATGCTGGGAGGCCTAACTACGAGTACTCGACCGATTGAGCTAACTCTTGAGGCTCAAATTATTTTTATATTTATAATTATTAAATTAATATAAATTTATTTAAATTTAATTTAATTCATAAATTGAAATTGTTATCTTAAATTATTATAAATTTTATTTTAACATATAAATTAAATTTATTACTTAATAATTTCAAGTTTTAATATTTGATAAATTTATTATTTGTATATATTGATAGATATAAAATGTATGTTGTAATTTATTATATAGATATGCATATGTATGTTGTAAGTTATATATATATATATATATATATATTCGATGTTTCTTGGGTGGTTGGGAGATTTGGTTATTGCGTTCTCCATCTGGGTTCGAATCTTATCGGAGACATTTACTCCTTGGGAGCCCTTGTATGTAATGAAATATTATGTTGGTGAGTAGTTTATCATGATTGACCCTTTCAAGGGTTGTTGTTGTTGCCCATTCATGTATACTTGCTAAGCTAGTATTTAATATAAGAGATATTTTTCCGGGTAGACGTAGCCATGGTGTAAATAAGAATTCCATGGTCAACCACCTTTAGAATATATATAATATTTTACTAAATTATTTTTATATTTATAGTTATTAAATTAATATAAATTAATTTAATTCATAAATTAAAATTGTTATCTTAAATTATTATAAATTTTATTTTAATATATAAATTAAATTTACTACTAAATAATTTTTAAGTTTTAATATTTGATAAATTTATTATTTGTATATATTTATAGATATTGTATGTATGTTGTAACTTATAATATAGATATGTATTATTGAAATTCACTAACTCTCTATATATATGAAATTGTTAAATTTTTTTAATTATTTATGTGAACTTTGTCTTTTTAATAATAATAATATGATTTTTTTGTATTAATAAACACTGAGAACAACAATCATTTAAATATGTTTATACATTAATCAAAATTCGAACTAAAATTAGCAGATTTCATTCTACATACTTCTTTATAGTATACAAAAATTTCCAACATTTTTTCATCTACCTCTATTGCATGAGTGTTGTAGAGCCTTACAAACTGCTTATATAACGGAGAACAAAAACACATGACTATAAGTTGTAATATCCCTCGTCCTTGACCCTTGTTGTTGTAAGTGAATATAAGTGATCTAAATGTATTATGTACTAATTCACAACGTGGAGCTCAAAGTCAAGGCCCTGCTAGTGAATGTTGTAGCATTTTTTTTCATAGTAGAACCATGCACTAACTAAAGCATGATGATGTCTTGTGTATGATATACATTGCTAATGTTGAGATAATAAAATAAAGCCTAGGGACTGAATGTGCAAGGAAACTAAATAGAGGGGCAACGATATCCCCTAGGGGGCAAGGTAGAGGTTAGTAAAGCCTTGGGAATTCAAGTGATGATGATTGAATGTTATCTTGGTATCTATGAGTTTTGAAGAGAAAGTTAATTGACATCAATAGTTTATGAGTATATGTGCTCAAGCAAAAGCAAATTGACATTATTAGTTTATTGGATTAAACAAATAACTAATAGCGTAAGCTATCTTAAAGCATGAAAGTATTTATTATGAACTTATTAACAAGAAGGCATTGACCATTATTATGAGATGATTAATAGCCTTTGGACATTGCAGATAATGTATGATTTGGACAAACTTAGCATAAACAAATGATTATTATTATTATGCTCTAAAAAGAAGGGACTATTATGAAATTAAAATAATTAATATGGAAAAAAATGTACTAGAGAATATATCTCTATGGTGTTTTTTACAAAGAGAAATCAACTCTATTTTTAGAAGGGTTATTATTTGATGGAAATTATTTATTCTCACTATAAGAAATTACATTTGACTAATAAGTGCAATATATCTATATGAATATTGTAATGTAAATATTATGATTATTTTCAAAGAGTTTGTAAAAGTTATAATGTGATTTTTTTTAACCAATACGATTAATTTTTTTTTTTATTGATAAAGAATTTGTTGGGCCTTCACACAATTACATCTACTCCGAAATAAGCAATTCCTTGATTCCAAAATGTCTCATTTCAAGATTAAGGAATGGCATGCATCGAACTAGGACCTTCATTCAAGCTTAACATTCCTAGAGGAAGAAGGCAACCCTGATTTGCTTTGTAATCTGCCAACTTATTCAAATCACGAAGAATGTGATAAGAGGTAATAGAAACACAATCTATCAAAATAAGATGTAGTCTTTGCATGGTCACGTTCAAACTGAGGTTGTTGAACTTTCTATCAGAGTTTAAAACTTTTATTATAATTCCAGACTCTCCAAATATTTGAATGTTGTTATGGCCAACTGCCTTTACAAGTTGACATGCTTTTAGAAGTGCAAATAATTCTACTTGGTTATTTGTAAGTTGTCCTACTCCCCAACTGAAGCTTGTTTCTAACCTTCAACCTGGGTGGAAAATCAGTCCCCCTGCCCCGACTTTCCCCGGATTTCCTTTTGACGCTTCATCGAAGAATATTGAGACTTTATTTTCTTTAGCCACGATTCTGAAAATTCCTTTTCTAAAATTCTAACCTGCCAAATTGGTTTAATAACAGGTTTGCCCGAACCCAGCTGAATTTTATTTGCATGCAACAATCCAAGCCATTATGCTCAACTTCTAGTTTAATTGCATCAATTTGAGAATTTCCCATTACTTCTAAAAGAAAAGCCTTAGCTTTTATTGCTACAATTTCTGGTTTCGAGACTTTGCTATTAAAAATCAAATCATTTCTTGCCAACCAAATTTTCCACCATAAAAATTTTGGGATGGCTTGCCATGTTTTCCTCCATTCATGACTGGTTGAAAGAATACCAAGATACCTTGACTGCTAGTTTTTAAAAAGAATGGCAAGGTCAGAATTTAAAGGAACAAAAGAATAAGGAAACCCACGCAAGAAATGTGCCCAAACTTCCCGAGCAAAAACACATCCAACAAAGATATGGGCTGAAGTATCGACAACTTGAAGACAAAAACAACATCTAAAAGGTCCCAAGAAACCTCATTTTGACAAATTTTCTTTGGTTAAAACTTTCTAATGCATATGAGTCCAAGTAAAGAAGTTTACTTTTGGAATGCTAGTAGAATTCCAAACCAATTTCTAGAAGGCTGCATTGAGAGATGAACTAGAGGAGCACTGCGATGTGTGCTGCATTGTGGACTGTAAAACCTTGAAGCCGTTAGCATCAGAGTACAAGCCAGAGGAGCCCTAACCCCAAATGTCCTTACATGATAAGTGGATGGGTGCCATGCCAGACAGTTTTTTCAGCAGCGAGTTCTGTTGTGCAAGTAGATTTGGATGGCCGTGATCTGGAAATTTTGGTAAAGCCCACGCATCCTAATGTCCTTTTCTATCCCAAGAAATAATATCTGACAGTATTAAAAGGCCTTTTTTAACCATCCATAAATTATTATCATTGAGAGATACACCAATATTTAGAGGAGTGTTTCCTTTTATTTTGTCATCCCATAAGAATGTTTGTTTGCCATTTCCTGGATTACGATTAATATGTTGAGTAAAAAATTTGAGACCTCTTCTGCATAACTTCCAAGTAATAGAACCTTTAGAAGTATTTTCCATCTGTATATTTCTTAGAGTTCCTCCATTAAGATAGTTTTTCCAGAAAATTTGACTCACTGGATGCTTTTTATTAGAGAATAGATGCCATAGCAATTTGCCTCCCATAGCTAGAATAGCCAATCCTGGATCTCTAATTTGCAGTCCACCTTCAATAATAAGTTTTTTGACAATTTCCCATTTAACCAAATGCATATGATTCTGATTTCCTTTTCCACCTCTCCATAGGAAGTCTCTGATAAGCTTGGATATCTGATCCATAATCTCTTTTGGATCCAGGAGAAGAGATGATTGGTAAATAGGAAGAGATGAGAGAATTGACTTAATCAAAATAATCTTCCCTGCCTTCGTATGCCAATGGCCACCCCACAAGGAAATCTTTGATTTTATCTTGCTAATGATTTCCAACCATAGAGAAGGGTTTTTTAGTCCCAAGGTTAATGGAAGACCCAAATATTTAACCTTGTCCCAAGAAGCATATCCTTCAAAACCCAAAATCTGTGAAATATTTGCAACTGTTGATTGATCTACATTCCAACCATACATGACACTCTTACGGTTGTTAATAAGTGCCCCTAAAATAATACAAAAATGCTGCATAATTTATGAAAAGACTCTTGCCATTTTTAATGAATCCCCTCCCAAAAACAAAGTATCATCCCCAAAGAGGGAATGGTTAATAGCTTCAACTCCAGTTGTTAAATTGATGCCCGAAATGATCCCATCGTTTTTTCCTACTATTAACTTTCTACTCAAAGAATCAACCATAAGAATATACAAAAATGACGAGAGTGGACAACCCTGACAAAGACCCCTGGTTGCTTGAAAGAAGTTTGCTGGGTAACCATTTACTAATGGCGCTATCCAAGGTTTATCAGTACAAGATTTTATCAAATTTATAAAGGTAGGGATAAATCCAAAAGAACAGAGAATTGAGTAAAGAAATGAAAGCTTTACCCTGTCAAAGGCATTTTCCATGTCGAGTTTAATTAGCATGCCCTTCTCCTTTCTTTGAAAGCTGGAATGCATGGCTTCTTGAACTTGGATTACATTGTCCAGAATATGTCTCCCTTTTACAAACCTGCCTTGAAGAGGAAATATCAAATTCCCAAGCAGAGGTTTGATCCTATTAGCTAAGAGTTTAGAGAAGATTTTATAAGATGCATTACAAAGTGAAATAGGTCTGAATCGATCAAAAGTAGAAGGATTAACTTCTTTAGGAATTAATGCAAGGAATGTGGAATTGGTGCATCCACCCACTTTGGATTTTAACTAAAATGATTTGATCACTCGGAGTAAATATTTCTTGATTACTGTCCAACAAACTCGATAAAAAATGAAAGGAAAATCCGTCGGGGCCTGGGGATTTATCCGAATCCATAGACCATATAACATCAATAATTTATTCCTCTGCAAAAGGCTTCATTAACTCAACATTTTCCTCCTCGCTCACCAAACAAGTAATGTTGGACAAAAAATTAGAGGTTAAATCTGAATCAGAGGAGCCATCTTCTCTAAATAGGCTCTGAAAATGAACTTCAGCCACTTGTTTAATTTGAGAAAATCCTTTAAAATTTTCACCAAACAGAGAGGAGATTTCCAAAATATGATTTTGGGAAAGTCTGGCTCTGCAGTGCTTGTGGAAAAAAGAGGTATTTCAATCTCCAGCTTTCAGCCAAGTACTGTGTGACTTCAATCTCCAATATTCTTCTTCTCACCTAAATGCTTGAAAGGAATTAAACTGTGCTTTTTGCTCTTTTTCCAACAAGGCATAGGTAATTTCTGATTCTTCCATTTCCAATTGGATCTCCTCCAATTTTTCTAGGGCTCTTTCCTTTCACTGATTGGATTTTTATGAGAGTGTTTAACTCAGTCCTTTAACACAGCTTTGGTATTTTTAAGCTTCCTCTCCCATACGTTGTTCGACAATCCAACAACTCGAATATCCCACGCCATGGATACAATGCTCATAAAGCCATCTCGGTTTATCCACAGTAGACTGAATCGAAAGGGAATGGGGCTGATATCCTCTTCATCTTTGATCTGTATCATTATCAGCTTATGGTCTGAAGTAAGCTTGGGAAAGATATTGGAGGATTTTTTTCCGTCAACAAAGAGCTATGAACCATAAATCAATCCAGCCTGACAGAGATGTTTGCTGCTCCAATTCAATTATTAGTCCAGGTGTATCTTCTTTTTTTTGGTTTAAAATTGATTAGTTCCCAAAATAGAATGAGATTCTCCATCGTTTTAAGCACGGGATCTCTCCTGTAGACTCCTCCTTTTTTCTCTTCAGCATCCATTGTGATGTTTAAATCACCAACCGCAATTATATTGGAAAGAGAATTAGCAGCAAGAAAGTCTGACAAAGAATTCCAACATTCTCTTTTCTCTTGGAAATTGATAGGTACGTAGAGATTAAAAATAACAAGGGAAATCTTACTTGGAATGTGCTGGAGTTCGGAGAAAATCCAGTGCTGCGTTACAAGAGAGTTTGCTAGAGAGAAAATATTCTCTGTCCACAAGGTTGCAATTCCACCAGAAGAACCTCTAGCACTCACAACCTTCCCTACATTCTTTTTCCAGTTCTTTTTGCTTAAGGATAGAAGGCTATCCTCGTCAATTTTTGTCTCTTGGAGCATAAGAACATCAGGAGAATCCATTCCTAAGAGCTCTTTAATAATGTCCAATTTCAACAAATTTCCAATCCCTCTGCAATTCCAAGAGATGATGTTCATTATTTATTATTGACAGAAGGAAGAGGGCCTCCTTTTGAAGTTCTAGCCCTGGTATTCCTGGAAATTGGCATCTCGTTTGTAGCTTGACTTCCTTGCATCTTCAGAAGTTTTTCTTCTTCCTCCCAAACCTTCTTAAGAGATTTGGGTCCTTTTTTTGAGGACCACTCAAGAGATTCTTCATCGGATGAACCAGAATTATCCATGGGTTTCTTTTTTTTTTCTTCCATTTATGCATATGTGGGAGAGTGTCTATCAGTAGGGGAACCTTGGTTCAACTCAGATGATTCTTTATTTTCTTCTCAAATCTGATCTTGAGATTGAGGAAATTCTCCCTCTTCAAGAATTGAAGGCACTTGTTCTTCAGGAATACTCGAAACTTAGAAATTGTTTTTTGTTGTTATTTCCTTCATTGTTGCTTCATTTTCCTTCAGTTTTTGTCTAATGGCATTCCTATTCGACCCCATTTCTGCTCTTTTTTCCGTTTGAAATATTGCCTTGATTTGCTATACTAGTTTTTTGGACTTGTGTCCATTATTCTCCCTTCTCTTTGGCAGCTTCTTCATCAACTTTCTTCTTGCATGATCTAGAAAAATGCACATAGCCATGACAGTGTCTGCACTTAAAAGGAAATTGCTCATAATCAAGCTCCTCCACATGTGACCATTCTTCTACTATCAACTTAATCGCTTCAGGAAACACTACCTGTAGATCCACTTCAACACATATTCGAGCACAAGTAAATTGTTCTCTTCTTTCAGCCCTATGAATATACTTCCCCAAAGTGTTTCCTATAGCTTCAAGAGACTCTGAATTCCAACAATGAAGAGGAATATGAAGAAACCTAACCCATACAGGAACAATAGAAGGGACATCTTGATTCAGATCAAAGTCCAGAGTCCACTTATTTAGGTAAAGCCCTCGAGAGCCCATGAAATATGGCCCATTTCAAAAAATTAAATTTTCATCTTCTGAATTTTCAAAAAGAAAAACCGTAATATCCTTTACCTATTAGATTGTTGCGTATGCCTTTTGAGAGAAGTGGTTTCCAATTTCTTTAAATCCACTCGTCGATAGCCTGTGGAGATGGCCAAAGACTAGTAAACTGGCCAATAAGACCCCGATCTACAATATTCATGGTTGTACGACATGGTTGTTCCGTAGGAAGATCCATCGAAGGAATATTGTGTAGTTTCTTAACAAATGTTTGCTGGTTTTGAGAGGGCTTCCTATTGCCACTTGCTGCTACTAGTCTCTTGACAGTAGTGAGTTCAAGGGGAGGGGAGGAACCCCCTTCAATAGCTATGGCAGAGGCTCTCAGGGCACTGAAGAACAAGATCATGTAGAGAATTTCAGAAGCTAATTCAAGAAACTCCCAAACAAACTCAAAGAACAATGGAGTCCCAGACCATCATAAATTCCTCCTCCAAAACCAACTGGTTCAACGAGGGACATATGCTCCAAGAATGCAGCCTATCTAGGAAGAGAGTAAACTCTGCCACAACACCCGATCTCAAAGCTGGGCGAGTAGAATTAAACTCCACCGAAACCAGCAGGTTCAACGAGGAAATTAGAGCCAATGATTTCTCCAACGCATTTAATCGTGAAAGAGAGCTCAAGAACCAAACTGAACCGCCGAATCCTGCAGAGATCGAGCCCAAGCTGGGCGGGAATCAGAGCCGAGCTTCACCAAACCTGCAAAAATTTTTTGAATCATCTTCTTGGAGCGAAAAAAAGTTCGATCTGTTAGGGTTAAACATAATGTGAAAATTAAACTCTAATATAAAGAAGTACTTAATCTAATAATAATATGAGTATATTATAGCTAATACAATCATATGAACAAATGGTTAAATGTTTTTTTAAGAAAAATTTTAGTCACCAAAAGGATTATGACTAAACACGATTATTATATAGAAATAATAATAATTGTGGAATATGGCTTATTACAAATATGTGATAAACCAACCATAAATGCTATCTAGCTAAGTATTATAATCACGTGATTCAAAACTAAAGACATTTATAAGTCTAGACTATGATGACCATTAATTAGAAATGAAAAAAGGTTAAGGCTTTCAAACATGGTTTCTAATTATGATTTAATTAAAACTATAATTATTATATATGCTAGAAGTAAACTAATGATTGTTATTAACTTAAGGGACGTATATGAGAAAACCCTAGTAGTTAGGGAAACTAAATCCCCATTCACCTCTTTATTATTTATTATCTACATCTCAACATATTTTGTTCACGTTGATATGAATCTGTGTTGGTAAAGGATCAAGAAAGACAATCCCCTTTGCAGATAAGTATCTTATCCTTGTACGTGAATATTGATCTCTATATTTAATATCTTATTCAATTGTTTTTTATTATTTTATTAATATTCGATATTTTAATTAAATGCTTTATATGCTTCTACGTGAATACATGAGGACGTTGACTTTGATGTTGTATTTAAATACATTATATACATCTTCATGAAGAAATGAGGGTGTTTTTTTAAAGATTTTATTTAAATAATTATATGCATGTGCATGAATAAATGAGGGTTTTTTTTTAAAGGTTTTATTTAATGAGGGTTTTTCTTTTAAGGTTTTATTTAAATAATTTATATGCACATGCATGAAGAAATGAGGACGTTTCTCTTTAATATTTTATTTAATATTTATGATAGATTATAATGCTTTAGGGTGTTCCCATGAAGATGTCTAACACTTTTTGGCAAGCAGAGGGAACGATTATGTTAAAACCATAGGTCAATCGAGCTTTTTTCAAGCCCTCGATCGAGCTTTAAAGAGCTCAATCAAGGGCTTAAAAAAATGCTTGATCGATTTATATAAAAAATCTCGATCGAGAGTTTTACTAACCCTTGATCAAGATTTTTTATATAGCTTGATCAAACATATCCGATCGTTATCACTATAGAAACTCAACAAACCACAACTTATTTTGTTGTGTTTGTTGCATAGAAATTTATTGAAAGACCAATAGAGATGGGTTACAAATATGATAGATATAATATATGTGTAATTAGTGTTTAGAAACGAGAAAGTTCCTATTCATTTGAACATATGTGTGCAGAGAAATAGAACTTATAAATGTGATTGATCAGATATATGACTCTAATTACTCTGCTACCCATTTCTGCAAACATATATGTAGAGGAACTAGCGATGGTAATGCATTTACTTGATTCGTTTTCAAGGTATTTATCATTACCCACATGTATCATTTTTTTTAATATTTTATTAAATTTTGTAGTCATATAATTCTATGTTTGTCTTTCATTGAATTCAAAGAGTTCGATGGGCCTTAAATGATACCAATTAAAAGAAAATTAATTCATAAATTTTTTGGGTGTCTATATTCGATCATTGAATGTGGACACTCATTTTTTTTAATTTTAATAGTTCGATCGATTTATTGAGCTTGATTGAGGTTTCTCTCTAATCGCGGTTAAAATCTCGGTCGAGGTATTTGAAAATCCATTCAAAACCTTGATTGAGGGTTTTAAAGACCTCAATCTAGGGCTTAAAATAAAACCCTTTAGTGTTTTTTTTTCTACAGTTTGAATTTTTATGCCCTCTTCACCAATCCCAACTCTGTGTTACGATGCAACTTAGGTGGAAGTCATCATACCATTAAATTAGTTAATGAATCGTTTTTCCATCGACACATAATTTACGTGTTTTGAAGTTCGTATGATATATATAT
>LPNX010215085.1:244623-298464 GCA_001517045.1 Pseudotsuga menziesii | reverse complement strand
GGTGACAGCCTTGACTCGAGACTTGCCCCCAAGGACACACCGAGTGGCTTGAAGATTTCTGCCACGTGATCCAGGTGTGTGAAAAGGCGGCAACAGGTAGCATCCCAATACATATTTCCTACAAATTCTAGAAAAAAAAATGAAAAAAGAGACTTTGGATCTCTTCTTCTAACCATGTAATCGTGGATGGGCATCAAGGACTCTATGTTGATGTATTTGTAACTTCAGAATGTATTCATCCGTACATCTTATGTATTGTACCCCGATGTTTATTCCGGGAAGTGTCTGTAATGTATTTGGGTCATGTCATGCCTCAATGTTCCTATCGGGAGATTCAATAATGTAAACAAGTCATGTTAAGTCATTGTGGGTAACCCTCCTATTGATCAAGGGTTAAAGTCCTCGCAGTTGTGGGGCCCTAGGGTTATTAGACTCTCTTAGAGAAGTCGGCCCTAGTGAGTTATTGTCAAGTCGGAAATTAGTATAAATAGAGAGTGAGCCTCTCTATTTATCACGCATTCACTCACACTCAGTTATAGTGCATAACTGAGAGAGAAGAAGTTGTTGGGACAAGAGAGAGAGAGACTACTGTTGTCGAGAGATCATCTTACTGTTTTTGGGATTTTACTTTTGGTGTTGATTCCATCTCTGAGGAAGTTGCGGGGTTTTCTCCTTTATGGTTTCCCCGAGGAAAAACATTGTGTTCATTGTCTCTTATGTTTGATTGTTGTACTTGTTATTCTCTCAGTTAAAGATCCTAATATAATGCTAGCTTAAATGATAAAAATGTAATATGGTATCAGAGCTAACCTGAGAAGAAGACACTGTGCAGCTGCGAAACTAGGGCTTCCTATTTTTTGGATCTCTCTCCACAGATTTTCAACAAAAGAAGGTTGGACTAACTCTCCTCTCCAGGTCGCATCTTTTTGTCGAAGCATAATCTGATTCTGAGCATTTTCAGTTTTTGACCCGACACTACTGCTGGAAATTAGGGCTTTCCATAGAAGTGGAATTTTTGAGTGAGCCCAAGCCTGGATTGATCTCCTCCTCAAAATCGAAGTTTAGAGATCAAGATCAAAGTTTTTGGTTGGACAAAACTCCGGGAAAGTTAAACCCTAATCTGCTCCTGAACCAGCTCTGCAGAAACTCAGCTCCAGATCCAGTTCTGACATCTTAACCTGATAAGATCTAAATCTTATGTATTTCCATTTGAGCTTCTCAATTAAGATGTCTCGTCATACCAATCTTGATGAAAAGCATGAGGGAGCTGATAACTTCCAAGCCTGGAAGTATACCCTCGTCCTGGAAGAAAATGAGTTGGACTCCTACATCAATGAGGAGGTTCCAATTCTAGAGGGAGATGAGGCTAAGGCCTTACACAAAAGGAAGTTGGTCATGGCTAAGAGGATTATTGTTGATTCAATCAAGGATCACCTCATACCACATGTGTCCTCCACCTCATACCACGGGTGTCCTCCCTAAAGACACCTAAAGTTATGTCTGATGCCCTAACCAAATTGTTTGAAGGAAAGAACATAAATCGGAAGATGACTTTGAGGAACCAGTTGAAGAATGTGAAGATCCAGAATGCGGAGACCATATAGTCACACTTCACAAGGGTCTCCCAGATCAAAGAACAACTTGAAGCAATGGATGAAGAAGTGGAGAATGCAGAGATTGTAATGACCACCTTGAATGGTCTCCCTAGATCATGGGACTCCTTTATTCAAGGGATCTATGCCAGAAAGAAGCTAGTTAAGTTCAGCAGACTATGGGAAGATTGCTCTTAAGAAGAAGCCCGGATAGCAGCTCGAGAAGAAAAGATGGGAAGTGAAGATCAAGCTCTCATAGTACACTCCAAGAAAAGAAGTTCTCATCACCCCAAAGGTAAGCACTTCCATAAAAGTAACACTAGAAAAGATTTGTCTAGAATCAGATGTTATACATGTGACGAGAAAGGACACTATGCTAGAGAATGTCCTAGAAAAAAAATGTCTCTCACAAGAAGAAGGGAAACAAGAGAAGACATCATGCTCATGCTGCAGAGGATGATGAACCTTCCACAAAGAGAATCAGACAAGAAAGTGATGATTCTTCAAGTGATGAAGAATATGTCTTGATTTTCGCTCTCACGGGAAACATTACACATGGAAGCAGTGATTGGATTATAGACAGTGGGGCTTCCAAACATATGACAGGATTCAAAGAGTCCTTTGTGAAACTATCAAAACATGAATCACCCCACAAGGTGAAACTTGGAGATGACTACCAGTATCCAATAAAAGGTAGTAGGGAATCCTCCTATAAGCTAGACTCTGGAAAGTCTGACGATGAAGGATGTATTGTTTGTACCAGGACTAAAGAAGAACCTCCTCTCCATATCTGCATTAGATGCAAAAGGCATGAGGGTTGCATTTGTAGATGGCCAAGTCCTCATGTGGCCAAGAGGAAAGACTATTGATGATGCAATAGTAATTGGAGAACAAGAAGGAGGATTATACAAATTGAAGGGCCATCGACAACAAGCTTTGGTCCATGACACAGTAGAGCCAAATGAACTTTGGCATAGAAGGCTTGCACATGTGCACTACAAAGCACTACCACTTGCATGCAAAGTTGTTGAAGGTCTTCCAGAAATTCAAGCAAAACATGAAGCAGTCTACAAAGGATGTGCAAAAGGAAAGAACACAAAGAAGACATTTCCAAGTAGCGAAAGCAAAGAAAAAGGAATCTTGGAAATCATTCACTCCGATGTATGTGATCCAATGTCATCCAGTTCTTTAAGCGGGTATGTATACTATGTTTCTTTTATTGATGATTATTCTAGGAAGACATGGATATACTTTATGAAGAACAAAGATGAAGTTTTCAGGAAGTTCAAGGAATTCAAAGCCTTGATCGAGAACCACACAAAAAAGAAGATCAAGACCTTTCGATCAGATAATGGCGGAGAATTCACATCAAATGAATTCAAAGAGTTATGCCAAGATTTAAGGATTAAGAATCTACAACATAATGGGGTTGCGGAAAGGAAGAATAGAACTATCAAGGAAGTTGCAAGATAAATGCTTCATGATCAAGATCTTCCCATGCATCTATGGGAAAAAGCTGTCAGAACAGCAGTGTATGTACAGAACCGTACTCCACACAGAGTACTCGAGAACAAGACACCTAAAGAAGTATTTTCTGGCAAAAAGCCAGAAGTCATCCATCTTAGAATATTCGGTTGTCCAGTGTACATACACATTCCAAAAGAAAAGAGGACAAAGTTAGATCCTTCAGAACAGAAGGGTATATTTGTGGGATACTCTGAAAGCTCGAAGGATTACATAATATACTTCTAAGGATTCAAGAAGATTGACATCAGCAGGGACGTAAAATTTGACAAAGACTCAGCTTACAACAAATCCAGAAAGAGACCTGCTGAAGAACCTGAAGAAACAGAAGCACCCAAAATTCATGACACAACCATGAACAAAGAAATTCAAGAAGAAGATCGAGAATTAGAAGAACCTCCAAGAACCTGTAGATCCACCTCAGGAGAAGAATCCTCACAAGAAGAAACCTACTTGGGTACAAGAAGCTATCCAAGGTGCAGAAAGATATGGGGCTCCAGAAGAAAATCACAGAGAAAGAAAAAGAACCAGGTCCTACTCCGCTTATGTAGCCTTATTATGTGACTTCATCGATAAAGAACCTTCCAACTATGAAGAAGCGGCAGAAAGGAAATAATGGAAGGATGCTATGATCGAAATGTATTCATCTGTATATCTTGTGTATTGTACCCTGATGTTTATTCTGGGAAGTGTTTGTAATGTATTTGAGTCATGTCATGCCCCAATGTTCCTATCGGGAGATTCAATAATGTAAACAAGTCATGTCAAGTAATTGTGGGGAACCCTCCTATTGATCAAGGGTTAAAGTCCCCGCAGTTGTGGGGCCCTAGGGTTATTAGACTCTCTTAGAGAAGTCAGCCCTATTGAGTTATTGTCAAGTCGAGAATTAGAATAAATAGAGAATCAGCCTCTCTATTTATCATACATTCACTCACACTCAGTTGTAGCACATAACTGAGAGAGAAGAAGTTGTTGGGACAAGAGAGAGAGATACTACTGCTGTCGGGAGATCATCTTACTGTTTTTGGGGTTTTGCTTTTGGTGTTGATTCTATCTCTGAGGAAGTTGCGGGGTTTCCTCCTTTATGGTTTCGCCGAGGAAAAACATTGTATTCATTGTCTCTTATGTTTGATTGATGTGCTTGTTATTCTCTCAGTTAAAGATCCTAATATAATGCTAGCTTAAATGATAAAAATCTAACATTCTATATAGTGATTGCATGAGAATAACTTTGAAAATGTGAGTGGGTCTATTGTGTATCGATTGGATCTCCAACTAGACCACATATTGCATAAAACGTATGATGTTCCCAAAGTGGTCTGACTATTAGATATGCAATAACTTGTTCATTAATGTCAACGACTTCTTCATATGGATTTGTAGAAGGTTCTTCCTCAACCAAATGGATGATGTGAACTTATGCATCCCTCAAGATCGTAGGTCTAGTGCATAGCTGCAAGGAAAGAGAGATATGATTTGAAACTTCTTAGTGAAAAACATAATAATATATGTTGATGAAATTGTCATTGATGCCAACATGGACTTGCAGTGGAACCATAGGTCGTCATTGATGCCACCAAGTCCCTCTTGCAGAGCACAGGTATGAATGATCCCAGTATCCTTTCACCCAGTGCCTTAGAGCCCTTACAAAGACGGCTTGTTCCTTGAAGCACCTTATAACCAGTTGACAAGGTCCCTGCACCCACAAAGTTGGATCTTGGAGCCACCACCTTGTTGACAATGTTGAAGATCTTGGTAATGATGTTGAAGACCCTGGAGATGATGTTGAAGCCACTGTGGATGATGAAGAATCCCTAGATGGGTTGGAGAAGCATTAATGACCCATTTTGTGGTCATTCATGCTCTGATGGTGTCATGGTACCCCAGGAGAAGGTCTGGCAACCCCATAGGTGATGTCATGATGAATCTTAACCATTGGAGGTCTCCTTGTGTGGATGAGGTGGTTGAAGAAGCCCATGAAGCCTCCTGCTTGATGAAGAATCCTTGAAGACGACCTTGGACCCACATCTGATGGCTTAATGGTCCTTGTCCCCTTAAAGGTGATGATGTGGTCATTCATGACTTGATGAAGACTTGGAACCCTTGATGAAGACCTTGATGCCCTTGCAAAGGTCATGAATCCCATTGCCTGCAATTGATGTGGTTAGATGGAATGATGATGGCACCCACTTACATGGTGGTATGATGGCACTTATGCTCTTAACACACCCTTGCATGTAGCACCCACACACTTAGTGGCTTGATGATGGGGTCCTTGGCTTGTTACTCCCTTGGCGTTGATGATGTGGACACCCTATGTACTTAAATGATGTGGCAAAGGAATGATGACAAATAATTACATACAATGGTAGGGTTTGACCCTTGAATGAAGGATGTTTTTGTGACAAATTAAAATGCATACAACAACCCCTAAGAGTTGACTTTGAAGGATGTGTAATAAAATATAAAATAAAATAAATACATCTTACCTTCCTTACCCTTAAAGTCTTCCCTAAATAGAGATGTGGACAACTTAAAAGTGTATATAAACACACAACCCTCGCACTCCAAATATCAATCCAACGTTGAGGAAGTGTAAGAAACTCGTGGACTGAGGCTGACTGTGAAAATTCAGAGGTAGCAGTAGTCCTGAATTTACAGAGAAGGAAAAAAAAATGGGGTTTGATTTTGTTTGTTAGCATTTGCAGCAGCAGATTCGAGATGGTTGGAGGCTTTTCCACCATCTACACACTCTCGAATTTGAATATTGTAGCAGCAGAAACAAAGGGGAGTGTGCCCTAATTCGATGCATGTGGAAACTAGGTAGTCTACCAACCTACTCTTTAACAGTTTGAAAATTGCAGACTTTTAGCACAGTCCAAATTTGAAATGTTTAAAGATGTCACTATACAAACAGTTTGATTTTTGGAGTCCAATTTTGGAGAATAAAATTTGAGGTTAAAACAGAGACCAAGGTTTTGATGCTTGTCGTATTGATGCCCTTCTCCATCAACACTTAATGTTTTAACCAGCACTCTTTGTTGGAAACCTTTGCATAGTCACTTATACATCCCTAGATTCACAAGTTTGAAGGAAGGTTGACTTCATTATGACACTACAGTCAAAGATGATGAAGTATGCTACGATGCTTGGGGTTTAATCTATGTTGTAGTGTGATTGTTGTTGGAGGCTTATCTACAGTTTCACACAATCCCAAAATGTTGATCTCTCACAGTCTCGAGTTTTGACTTAAGGTCATCCTCAACAATTTTTGCACAGTCCGGATGCATGAAGGCAGCGAAGGAGCAGCAATAGGATAATATACACCAGCATACACCTTGACAGACCGAGCTTGCAAAGGGAGAAATAGTCCCGCGCTTATTTGGTGGAGAGACACAGTCCTAGGTTGAGACTTGTTTTGGGGTTCCTTTTCAACATACACAGTCCAAGTTTTAAACACTAAGATTGATGATGTTATATACCGTCTTACATACACAGTCAAGTTATGAGTTTTGACATGCACTACTTGCTAAGGTATGATCATTGTGTACTCAATGAAATAATGCATGTTGGATGACATTTCTATGATGTGCACTAAGATGATGATTTCATACACCTATGATATGATGAGGGATAATGATGAACAGCAGTTAAGTATACAGTGATTGCATGTTCAGTATATAGTAATTGATCAACAGTATTTGCATACAGTGGTTGCATGTTCAATATACAGTAATTGACCAGCAGTATTTGCATACAGTGATGTATACATACAGTAATGTGGTGAATAATACAGTTGTTGTAAAACAATAATACTTATACCTTATGATGATGTACAATACAGTAATAAGTGCATATCTACAGTGATAATGTATACAGTGGTATACTCAATATAAGTGAATGATATATTTACAGTGCATACTGTGGTGTATTGAAGAGGATGATGGTACCTTGATGCCTAATGCTTGTTGTATACCTTATGATGATTTATACACAATGTTGATGCTCACCTCATGATGATGATGATGCTTGGACACTTGATACATTCTCCTTAATGATGTATTGCTTAATCCACATATGCAGTATGATGATGATGAGGTTGATGAGTGAAGATTGAGAAGAATGTTGCAATAGTGTTGATGAGAGTTATGAGCAGATGACTAGCAACATCGATGAGCAGATGACGAGCAACATCGATGAGCAGAATGAGTGATGAGCAGCAGATTGATGACAAACAAATATTGGCATCAAGCTTGCAAAAGGAATCTCGACTTGAGGATTGGACTCCTCAAACTCTTCTTAGTTGGAGCTAAGAAAACCAGGTTGGGTCCTGTTATAAGAGTTGGTGCTCGTTTCATCAGTTGGTTCTTGTTGGAGTATTGTTACAACTACATGGTATAACCGTCGCACCTCTGGGAATATAAAAATATGGACTAACCACCACTCCTGATGATAGTGCATTGTGCTTGGTTTCAAATGTTCATCAACATTTGCATGTTTTGGTGTAACGGCAAACCTTACATGGTATCAGAGCTGAGGTCTCAGGTTCAATTCCCCCGAGCTACGCCGGAGGGGGGTGTTGGAGTATCGGTACAACCGCATGGTATAGCCGCTGCATCTCTGGGAGTATAAAAATGTGGACTAACCACCACTCATGATGATAGGGCCTTGTGCTTGCTTTCAAATGTTCATCAACATCTGTAGGTTTTGGTGTAACAACAAACTTTACAGTGTTGATTGTAATCGAGAAGATTGTAGTCTACAATTACCATAAATAAAAATGAAATTACAAATATGCGTGTGTCTCTTTGATGTGATGATTGTGTTTATGAATCATGGTTGATTTAGTTGATGCATTTGATTATGTGATTGATGGCATAATGCTTGTTATACTCTGATTGATTAAAAGAAGGTAAAAATGTTTAAATTGCTCACACATTGATTCACCCCCTCCCCCCCCACACCTCTTAGTGTAGCCATTGTGTCCAACAATTTATGTCAGAGCAGGCCTTTGTCATAAGCCTAACAAGCATGAAGGAAATCCATGGAGACATAATGGAAGAAAAAGCAGAGTCATCAAGCAATGGCGTGTTTGTACTTGATGTTACAGACTATTTTGATTAGAGAAGAAAAAATGAAAGCATATCTGAATAAGTTTGGTGTTTGGGAGATTGTGATCAATCCACCCGCTTCATCAAACAAGAACAGAAAATCAGTTGCACAAAAGGAAGTAAAGAAGGACAATACTACAACCTTGAAGTTCCTCATGAATGGACTTCCCAGCTTAGTGAAAGAAAGTGTAGGGGAATACACTTCATCCAAAGACCTATGGTTTAAATTGGAAAGTGAGTATCAGAAGACAAGACCAGAACCCGAAAAGATAGACCAGGAATCAGAAGACAAGCCCCCATAAGAAGTTAATCAAGAAGAAGAAAAGCAAGAAGAGGGCTCCAGAAAATGTATGGACTTTTGTGATTGTAATGATAGCTTGTGTGATGAAATTGAGAAGGTTCTTGCAGATGATGATAAAAAGCTATCAAAATTTGCACAGGAGATACATCTCACTTTGTTGAATATTGATCTCAAATACAATTGGTTCATGAACACAGTAAATCTAAACCATAGTGAATTCACGAAATTCAAAAAGAAAATCTTGGATTATTTGAACAAATATCAACAGAAGACCATGAAAATGAAAGTGTTGCTTGTGAAGCTCAAACACAAGGACAAAGAGTTGCAGGATTAGATGAAAGACAAGGATGTTGAAGTTGAACAACTAAAGACTGAATTAATCGGTCAAAAGGAAGAATGAGAAGAGCCTGGTGAAGACTCAGAACAGCTTGAAGAAACTAGAGAGGTCAATCATGATTTGAAGACTCAGCTAGAGGAAGCCAAAAGGATAGAAGAAATCTTGAAGAATCGGCTGGAAGAAAAGGAGCAAAGAATCCTGAAGCTAGAAATGGAGGTAGTTGGTCTCAGGAAGAAAGGTGAAAAGAATGATGCTTTTGTCAAGTTCAAGGACAATTCAGTTGTCCTAGATAAGTTCTTGGATTCCAAATATCTCCATGTGACAAGACTGGTCTTGGTTACAAGAAGGAGAAATAAAAATCTGAAGATGACACTTGGTCTTCTAAGACTCCAGAAGCAGGTCCATAAACGTCCAAAGTTGCTCCCCATGTACCTTCACATGGCAACAAGGACTTCGAAAATTCAAAAATGCAACAAGGAGTGAGGCCTATTCCTCCAGGCAAGCTCAGAAAAGAAACAACTCCAAGATGGAACCAAAGTCCCAAGTATGAAAGTGGATTCAATGGTTATTGTTATTTTTGTTCTAACTTTGGTCATAAGGTTATGGATTGTACATTCTATGAAAGAAGAATGGTTGGAAGCCCAAATGACAAAGTTAGATGTTGGACATATAACCAAGATGGACATACTGCTGCTACTTGTCCCACATTGATATGCTACACCTACAGTGGGTTTGGTCACAAATCCCAAGAATGTGCAAGTCAAAGAAGTCAACCGAGGAAGAGTCCTTCCTACACATCAGTAAGAAGAACCAGTGGACCTTGGAAGAATACCAATGCATGAAGATTTGAAGATTTGAAGATTAGAAAACAAAGGCCTACAGTCAAGGCCACTCTCAGGCATGGAGAAATGAAGTGGATTAAATAAGTGTTGGAAGCTCCAACAACTCAGTCAGATGTTGGACATGTAACCATTTTGGTCACATTGCTGCATATTGTCGTACGACGAGGTGTTATAGTTGCAATGGCTTTGGGCACAAAGCTCAAGATTGTTGGAGTACACAGAAACAACCCATGAGAAGGTTGTCATACATCTCATCAAGGAAAGTCAATACATATGAAGGAACAAATGTTGAAAGGACAAATGCCAAGAAGCAAGCATGGGTGAAGAAGACCGAGCAATTACAAATAGAAGAGGTTGATCAGAGTAGGGAGGATGGCTGCCACATGGCAAGCCAAGCTTAAGTTCTTTCAAAGAGCTTAGTACATCTTGAGTTCATGAGGCTGGAGGATGAACTCAAAGGATAACTACTTCAAACATTCAGATAGGTCCTAGGATCGTGCATATTGACAGGGGGAGCAGTGAGCAGTGATCAGTAATCAGATGTTTCAGATGTAGATCTGTGGTCATGCTTTGCCATTGATGCCAAAGAGGAAGAGATGAAGACAAAAGGAGAGCATGCTCGCATGGGGAGCATGAGTTGTTGTCATCAATGACAAAGGGGGATATTGTTGATGAAATTGTCATTGATGCCAACATGGACTTGTAGTGGCCCTAGAGGTCGTCACTGATTCCACCAAGTCCCTCTTGCATAGCATAGGTATGAATGATCCCAATATCCTCACACTCAGTGCCTTGGATCCCTTACAGAGATGGTTTGTTCCTTGAAGCACCTTGTACACAGTTGACAAGGTCCATGCACCCACAAGGTTGGATCTTGGAGCCGCCACTTTGTTGATGATGTTGAAGACCTTGGTAATGATGTTGAAGACCCTGGAGATCATGTTGAAGTCCCTGTGGATGATGGAGATTCCCTAGATGGGTTGGAAAAGCATTAATGACCCATTATGTGGTCATTCATGCTTTGATGGTGTCATGGTACCCCAGGAAAAGGTCTGGCAAACCCACAGGTGATGTCATGATGAATCTTGACCCTTGGAGGTCTCCTTATGTGGCTGAGGTGGTTGAAGAATACCATGAAGTCTCATGCTTGATGAAGAAGCCCTTTGACCCACATCCAATGGCTTAATGGTCCCTATCCCCTTAAAGGTGATGATGTAGTCATTGATGACTTGATGAAGACTTGGAACCCTTAATGAAGACCTTGATGCCCTTGCAAAGGTCATGAATCCCATTTCCTGCACTTGTTGTGGTTAGATGGAATGATGATGGCACCCACTTACATGGTGGTATGATAACACTTATGATCTTAGCACACCCTTACATGTGGTACCCACACACTTAGTGGCTTAATGATGGGGTCCTTGGCTTGTTACACCCTTGGTGTCGATGATGTGGTGGACACCCTATGTACTTTAATGATATGGAAAAGGAATGATGACAAAGAATTACATGCAATGGTAGGGTTTGACCCATGCAATGTTTTTGTGACAATTTAAAATACATACAACAAACCTTCGTTAGAGGAAATTTCAACTCAAAATGGGCCTTTCATTAGAGAGAATTTGAGGTCAAAAATGGGCCTCAAAAGGACCAAAATGTACTATAAAAATCAACCAATTACATTCTAGTAGATGACATCATCCCCCATGGTTGAGGTGGCATTGCATGAGTTAAGAATGTTTATTTGTCACATTCTCTATGGTGGATGAAAATCCATAGTTAACCAAGGTAGTGGTACAAGTACTTTTAAGTCATAAAGTGAAGTACTCACAATAAAAGTCATTTCACACTTTCTCATAAAATAATATTATTGTTATTTTCAAGTAAAGTACTCACAATTCACTTTTTCATAAAATAATATTATTGTCATTTTCAAGTAAAGTACTCATAATTCATAAAAGTGTCTTTTCACATTTTTTTATAAAATAATATATTGTCATTTTCATGTTTTTTAATTTTAAATTATATATTCACTCAATTGTATTTAATATCATAATGCCAAACTACTATATATATATATATATATAGATATAGATATAGATATATCTTGTACTTTTAAAATAAATTAAATTTATGAATCATATTTATATGAAAAAAATATGTTGGTTATGCATATAAATTAAATTCATTTTTGTTTAATTTTATTTACAAGTTCAAGACAAATAAATGTTAAAGGACAATAAAGTTTTGGGAATTTACAATGAATCTTAGTCACATCATTCTAGAGTTATTTTATTCATTTTATTTATAGTCAATTTAAAAAAGTAACTCAACCATGGTTATTTATATTGTGCATAAAAAGTAGTGTAGGAGGTGAGTTGTCATATATACCTACCCCATAAAACCCCTAACTCATAATATTTTAATATATCTTATATTTTTGTAGTACATATCTTAGGAGGCCCATTTTTTGACCTCAAATTCTCTCTAATGCAACCCTAATTCAAATTCCATGTCATCATGTGTTGCCAATGAAATTGCTTTAAATTTGAAATACCGTATAGGTCTTAAACAATTTTTTAATATAAATTTGGGGATAGGTATCATAAAAAAAACTATTTTTTTGTTTGTATTTTCGACATATCTTCCTGTTTTTTTACTCAAATTTCAATCGGGAAAGCTCATTGGATGCGGAATTAAATTCTACATCCAACGAGTACCCAATCGACATACTTTTGACGGACCCCGCTACCCCAAAAACAAGAAATGCCTAGAAAAAATGTGATGATGATGTCATCATCAGGTTTTTTCAGGAATTTCTTGTTTCTGGGGTAGAGGGGTTCGTCAAAAGTATTCCGAGTGGGTACTCGTTGGATGAGGAATTTAATTCTGCATCCAACGATCTATCTTGGTCGAAATTTGAGTAAAAACACAGGGAGATATGTCCAAAATACGAACAAAAAAAGTAGTTTTTTTTCCTTCCTCCAAAATTAATAAATATTATTTTATTATTTTAACTATTATTTTATTATTTTCCTTAGGAGGCCCATTTTGAGTTGAAATTTCCTCTAATGAAGAGTTGACTTTGAAGGATGTGTAATAAAATATAAAATAGTAAAATTACATCTTACCTTCCTTACCCTTGAAGTCTGCCCTAAATAGAGGATGTGGACAATGTAAAAGTGCATATAAACACACAACCCTCACAACACTCCAAATATCAATCCAACGTTGAGGAAGTGTAAGAAACTCATGGATTGAGGCTGACTGTGAAAATTCGGAGACAGCAGCAGTCCCAAATTTACAGAGAAGGAAAAAGAAAATTGGGGTTTGATTTTGTTTGTTAGCATTTGCAGTAGCATATCCAAGATGGTTGGAGGATTTTCCACCATCTACACTGTCTCGAATTTGAATATTGCAGCAACAGAAATAAAGGGGAGTGTTCCCTAATTCAATGGCTGTGGAAACTTGATAGTCTACCAGCATACTCTTTAACAGTCCGAAAATTGCAGACTTATACCAAAGTCTGAATTTGAAATGTTTAAAAATGTCACTATACAAATAGTTTGATTTTTGGAGTCCGATTTTGGAGAATAAATTTTGAGGTTAAAAAAGAGACCAAGGTTTTGATAATTGTCTCATTGATTCCCTTCTCCATCAACACTTGATGTTTTAACCAACACTCTTTATTGGAAACCTTTGTACAAACACTTATATAGCCCTAGATTCACAAGTTTGAAGGAAGGTTGACTTCATTATGACACTACATTCAAAGATGATGAAGTATGCTATGATGCTTGGGGTTTAATCTATGTTGCAGTGTGACTGTTGTTGGAGGCTTATCTACAGTTGCACACAGTCCCGAAATGTTGATCTCTCACACAGTCCTGAGTTTTGACTTAAGGTCATCCTCAGCAATTTTTGCATAATCCAAATGCATGAAGGCAACGAGAAGCAGCAGTAGGACAATATACACCAGCATACACCTTGACAGACAGAGCTTGCAAAGGGAGACATGGTTCTAAGTTTATTTGGTGAATGAGAGACATAGTTCTAGGTTGAGACTTGTTTCGAGGTTCCTTTTCAACATACACAATCCAAGTTTTAAACACTGATATTGATGATGTTACCTACAGTATTATATACACAGTCAAGTTATGAGTTTTGGCATGCATTACTTGCTAAGGTATGATCATTGTGTACTCTATGAAATAATGCATGTTGGATGACATTTATATGATGTGCACTAAGATGATCATTTCATACACCTATGATATCATGAGAGATAATGATGAGCAACAGTTAAGTATACAGTGATTGCATGTTCAATATGCAGTAATTGAGCAGCAGTATTTGCATACAGAGATTGCATGTTTAGTATATACAGTAATTGACCAACAACATTTGCATACAGTGATTGCATGTTCAGTATATAGTAATTGACCAACGGTATTTGCATACAGTGATGTATACATACAGTAATGTGGTGAAGAATACAGTTGTTGTAAAAAAATGATACGTATACATTGGTGTATTGATGAGGATGATGGTACCTTGAAACCTAATGCTTGTTGTATACCGTATGATGATCTATACACAATGTTGATGCTCACCTCATGATAATGATGATGCTTGGACACTTAATACATTCTCCTTGGTGATGCACTGCTTGATGCACATATATGGTATGATGATGATGAGGTCGATGAGCAAAGATTGAGCAACAGTATTGAAGAGAAGGTGTTGATGAATAGAGAAGATTGAGAAGAGTTTTGCAACAGTGTTGATGAGAGTTGAGCAGATGACCAGCAACATCGATGAGTAGATTGAGTGATGAGAAGATGACCAACAACATCGATGAGCAGATTGAGTGATGAGCAGCAGATTGATGACAATCAAAGATTGGCATTAAGCTTGCACGAGGTATCTTTCACTTGAGGATTGGACTCCTCAAACCCTTCTTAGTTGGACTAAGAAAACCAGGTTGGGTCATGTTACAAGAGTTGGTGCTCTTTTCATCAGTTGGTGTTGATTGTAATCAAGAAGATTGTAGTCTTCCATTACCATAAATAAAAATAAAAATACAAATAGTCGTATCTCTTTGATGTGATGATTGTGCTTATGACTCATGGTTGATTTAGCTTATGTATTTGATTATGTGATTGATGGCATAATGATTGTTATACTCAGATTGATTAAAAGAAGGTAAAAAAGTTTAAATGGCTCACACACTGATCCACCCCTCCCCCCCTCTTAGTGTGGCTATTGTGTCCAACAAGAGAATGGGTTAAAAATATATATAAATAAGGGCATGTCCTTTAGCTTGTGGGTTTTCATTTTTTACAATTGACTTCTTAAAATAGTCAAAGATTTTGATCTTCCCTACAAAAAAAGATTTCTAATCCAATCATTCTCTTTTCTCAAACACTCATGTTCTTCATGATTGTGTTTTTTGCAGTAAGTACATATTATTCTATCCTTCTTGGTTTCCAATTTTCAAAAGAGTCTTCCTGATTAAATATAGGATTTTGCTCCTTTTTTCCTCTATTTTCTTGCTTCTACTTGATGTATCTCGCTACCTTGATTTGCAGCAAGGGCATGGACCTTTGATGACATTAAGGAGCCCATTTGAAAAAAATTATCTTGCTCATTGGTGAGGGAGCCAACAAAAGAAAATCCAAACTAGGCATTTTCCAAGTAGGTCCAAGGGCTAATTTTGTAACATGAAAGGTAGAAACAAATACTAAATACTATTAACACTATTTAGATAGGATTGAGAGTACGTGTTGCTCATCTTTCTTGTCTACTCCACATAACTTAAGCTACAAGAATAAAGATTTAAACTTAGTGGAAAAGTGTTCTATTGTACCAATGTTACATGGGCTTAGACTAATGAGCTCATTCTCAAATTGATGAAGTCTCATCTCACCCTGCTGCCCAAAGAGTCCTTATAACTTGATCCAAACTTCGTTGGGAGTTTTGTAACTTTAATGTGATATAGTAGGTCAAGAGAAATTAAGAAACAAATCAACCCAAAGGCCTCATCCATCGGATTGAACCGTTTTGCACTTTCCATCATGAAATTTGGCTTAGTTTATGTTCCCATTGCGACCCTATAGAAGCCATTGTAATGCAATACAATCACAATCTTTCCCTTCCATTCAAGGTAATTGAATGGGGTAAGAATAAATTGGGGAGAAAGATGGGCTTTGATCTTTGTCTTCAGTTGTAAACCTGTAAAGCAATTGCTTTATATCCCCAAGGCTATGATACCTTGTGATATTTTGAAGCAGTGGATCTAGAAGCTAAATGAAATAGTAATACAGTTAGCAATAGATAAAAGAGCTAGAATATACCAACAATCCAAACAAGTAATATTTATTAAAAATGAATGCTCAAAGAGAGTACATGAATGAATGCATGATCAATGAGATACAAACATAAATAAGCAACCAAGCTACGGCTTAATTACATGCACAAGCTTAATGGCTAATGAAGTGCATTCTTAAGGAAGAAATAATGATCGTACAAACGTTGATAGAGCATAACTCGGCTTATGACACTTCAGTGAGGTGTTTTTGTCCCTAATATTAGACAAGTGCACCCTCCTTGGAGATTAAACTTTTCATGCATGAGTGACTAGGGTTAACTAGCCCTAGAACTATCTCGTGAGGTAGTTAACTCAGTTATGCATGTGAAACTAAAGTCTAATCAACCTAAATTAGTCAATTAGTTAGTTAAATGAGCTAAAATAGCCAATTATGGTGTATTGTTCAATAAAATAAGCTTTAATTGCTAACTTAAGTACACAAAATCCAGCCCTCAAGGGTGTAGCTCAACCTATGGTTCACTTGATATGAAGGACATGTTGTAAATGGAGGTCATGAGTTCAAATCACGTCGTCTTACCTATGCACCCTGTGTTCGGGTCGTGTGGGTGCACCTAAGGGTATAGTGGTAGCGGGATTGGATCCCTAGACCTTGTGTCACGCGAGTACCAGCCTAGTCCCCAGTTGTCAATTCCCATAGTACTAATAAATAAAGTGCACAAAATTCAAAGGAGGAAACTCATGCAAGAGTGCCTTTAATCCCAAAAAAAGAAGAAAACAAGAAGATATGTGCTCTTACCGACTATTGGGGGCACATTTATCCCTAAAATCTAGGGATTTGGATAGAAGGAGAGGGAAAATCCCTATATTATATTATAGGGGTTTTGTTTGAAAAGTGTTCTAAAATCCCTAAAAACTAGGGATTTGACTAGGGAGAGCACTTTTGACACTAGAGACAAGAAATCAACTTTTCTAGGAGCACATTTGACTCATAGAGATGTTGAACAGAAGCTTGAAGGTATGTATGTACACCAACAATAGATGGGCAGTATTGTAGATCAATGATATGATAATGATTAACCCCTTGATGAAGTGCATGTGAATTTCAATGTGGTTGGTCCTTGTTGGAGGAGCAAGTCGGTAAGCTGACTTGAACGACAGCCGACTAAGTTGGTAAGCCGACTTGAACGACAACCGACTTAGTCGATCAGCCGACTAAGTCGGTCAGCCGACTAGTTAGAGATTAGGTCGGCCACCTAAGGTCGTATCGGTTGAATGATCCAACAAGTAGTTATTTGTAACTGTTTGTAATTCATATATATTAGGCTGTTGAGCCAGATGAGAACTCGGTTCAGTTCTTTGTATTGTATGGACCCTCTCATGTTAATATAATCTGTTATTC
Source organism: Pseudotsuga menziesii (assembly GCA_001517045.1). Classification (NCBI taxonomy): domain Eukaryota; kingdom Viridiplantae; phylum Streptophyta; class Pinopsida; order Pinales; family Pinaceae; genus Pseudotsuga; species Pseudotsuga menziesii. The sequence goes on along the minus strand of LPNX010215085.1, from coordinate 281,027 downwards.
TATCTACTTGTTCTTATCTATTGTCTCTGTTATGTATATATGTTTTAGTATGTATTATTGGTAACCTTATGTGATCTGTGAGATTATAACATTGGTTCTGTTGCCGATAGTACATGTCTGAGATGTATACAAGCAGATGATATCAGAATAGGAGATTAAGGACTGGTGGAAGCGTAAAGTAGCAAATTATTTGCAGAATTACGCACGGAGAAACAGATTGACGACCGCACAAGCAAAGGAAAGATTTTTTACGGAGACACATGAGAAGTTTGTAGAATCAATGCCCCAGCTGCTGAAGAAACTCCTGGATGAAAAATCCGAAAGGAACTAAAGATCAACAATTACTAAAAAAACTGATTCGAGGAGGAAGAACAAACTTGTCGAAGTGGTTCGAAAAGATCGCCGACAAATTCTACGAAGAGCAAGCAGTAGAAGAAAGGACTTCGGTGGAAACCATCAAAAAGAAATTCTACACAGACCTCAACGAGCAATTGTTGTGTTCTTTACCGACCTTGCTATTTAAATTCCTGATCGAGAAAGGAGTGGGTCACATTGTCGAACCTCGTCCATCACTTCGCGGACCGCCGTTAAACCCTAACTGGGCGAAAAAACAAAAGAGGTGGGAAAAATTCATTACCGAAAGGGAGTGGGAATACTTCCTAAGCAAGTAGACAGAACTATCTGGGCTTTCTAAAGCGTCGGGTAGGCTATGGGGGGTAGCTGGTCATATGTCGGGATAAAGTGGAGTGGATTCTAGTCGACTAAGGAAGATACCAATCACCAGTAATGAGAAGTCAGCCTAAAAAGGAAATCGAGAGGACAGTGTCACACAAAGGTACGGCGAACTTCCAGAAAATAGAGAGGGAGAAGAGGCTACAAATAAGGGAAGAAAGAAGAGAAAGAGCCTTAGCGCTGCAGAGAGGAATGAGTACTAAGGTGACCGACTAGGAAAGAGAGCCGTCGGAGTCGGGGCATGACCGACAAGAAGAAGGCGTGGAAGAAGAGGCGTCCCCTACGGAAGAAGAATTGTGGATAGAGCAGCGAGAAGCTCTCCAATTAGAATTTCCCCAGGAAGAAAAACCTCTATCTCTGACGAATCCGCGTACCCGGATACAAGCCATTGTCGAAGAAGACCTCAGACTAGGAGCTGGTGACTTTGGTATATGGAGCCGACTAGACGACAAGACATACACTGGTAGACATCTAATTATCCGTCGACCAAAAGAAGGAAGTATCCACTTACTTTTATCGACACATGAAGGAGCACCCACCCTGCCAAATACAGCTTTGAAGGACACGGAACATTCAGAACTGCGGACAAACAATTGCAGTTGGACATCGACAGAAGAAGTCGACAATAACCAACTGTTGGTTGAAGAGGTAACGACAAAAACAACCGATGGAAATGAGAGTTCCGTCGATGATAGTTCCGCAAAGAGCAATAAGCAAATAACCCCATTTCCCCCACCACCGCCACCTCCTGAAAAAGACAGTGACAGTGATTCCAACATGGGTCATGGGTTAGCACACATCCCTCTATATGAGGGTGATGAGGACCTCAGACGACACTAGTTCGTCTGTGAGTCGACATGGGAGGCTAACCAAGTTACGGATGAAGACAGGCAGATGGCGCAGTTCGTTGGTGCCTTGAGGAAAAGGGCATTAACTTGGTACATGACCTTTTCTAAACAAACCCCCCAAGCAACCAAAGCCGAAGTCAAAGCGCAATTCCTCTCATTCTTTAAAACTCCAGATGCAAAACATCTGGCAGCAAAGAAGCTAAAGAAAACATCGCAGAAGCCAGGAGAAATTGTCCGCAATTACGATAAATGATGGAAAGACCTTCTTAGCCAATTAGACTATGTTATTGACGAACAATTATTAATCCAGTGGTTTCTTGCAGGTTTATCACAGAAAATTCACCGACACATAAGTCTGTAGACATTCAAGACTTACGAAGATGCGCTTACAAAAGCTCTCCAAGTAGAAATGGATGAAGACATACCAGCATACTCCACCGATCACAGATTAGAAGAACAGCTTGAGATCGTGCAGAAGTCATTAAAAGAATTAAACCCCAAAAGTCAGGATATCTGGTGCACGAAGTGCTCGACGGCTGGACATTCAAAAGACAACTGTCAACAGGACATCAGCCGACAGGACGTCCGATTTGTGCAGACAAAATGTTTTTGCAACATTTTCCAAGAGCATGGAGACCACTCGACAAAAGATTGCCCATTCAATATGAAGAATGGCAAAGCATCATGGTGTGCAATTTGTGAAACTAAAAATCATAACACTATCGACTGCCATCTGAATCTCAAGAATCGACAGAATTATCATGCAGTCTATCAGACCAATGCAGTTGCACAGAATAATAAGCAAAACAACGAGCCAAACGATCAGAACAATCAAAGATATGAAGGTCGAAGATATGAGCGCCGGTACGACAATCGACGTGGAGGCTATGGAGGTCGAGGTTGATTCTCTGGGAATCGAGACAACCGACCACGTCGGCCCATCCAATGTTTCACATGTTATAAGGAGGGATGACATGCAGACTGTCCATACAAGGACAAGACTGACCTAAAATTCTGTACTAATTGTGGTGTAGGGGATCACTCATTAGAGGATTGCCTTATTATGCTTGAAAAGATAAATAAAAAGAAGAATGTTAATGTCTTGTCGTGATATTATCAATACAAAGAATTTACATAGTATAACCCGACAAGGGACGAAAACTGGGAGTGATAACCCCCAAATGAGCAAGATAAAAGAAAAAAATGTTTATCCTAACCCAGTTAAAGAAAAACAAATATATAAAGATGCAACAAATATATTTAGAGAATTTGTTTGACATGAATAAGAAGATGATAATCAACATGACACAGTAAAAGAGCTAATACAATTGGTACAAAAAGATAAAACAGTATCACAATTCATCGACTTACTGTATAAAATAAAACACAACAAAAACACTGAAAAACAAACAAAGAATATCTGCAGCTTAAACTAAAAAGATAAAAGTGATGCCGACCCACTTGTCGACTTGGAAATTAAATGATACCATGTCCGACAAGTTGTACTCGATTTCAGATCACAGGTAAATATTATGACTCGACACACATGGGAACAGTTAGGCAGACCTCGATTATATGAATCAGGCATATACCTGAAACTGGCAGACCAAGGCCTAATTGAACCTATTGGAGTCTGAAAAAATGTCGACACAACGATAAAAGGTATATCGACTAAAGTCGACTTCGAAATTATTAACCCTAAGGAAGGATCCAGTTACTTCCTAGCGTTAGTAGGTCGACCTTGGGGAAGAAAAATGAAAGCCTCGATATCCTTGGACAAAGAAAGAATCAAATTAAAAGGGAATAGACAAAAAGTCATAGTACCTATTCATCCATCCCAAGGAGAACCTTGAACTGAACCTATCGATGAAGAAGTCGACATCCGACAACTCTATCAGATACAAAACAATGAAGATTATACAGAACCTAATATCTATGGAGAACTTCATTTAGGCAATCAAGACTCAGTAGGATACAATTCAGATGCAAAACTATATGATTGGGAGGTTGAAAACTATGAAACAAAAGCAAAAGGATGTTGGACTATTCAAAAAGTAAAGAAGAAACCAGTCAAACAATGTTTTGTGGTGTCCAGCATCCCAAAAATATTTGAAAAGAAAATTAGGGAATATCCTACATTACAACCAACAAATATACATACCACAAAAATCCCAAGGTACAAAGAAAGAGAATCACCAGTTATGCATGTAGAGCAAGTATCTAGGAACATCGATGAACATGGACGACTACAAAGTTTAGTAAAAACTTTTACAGGACAAGCTGCTAGATGGTGGGATACCCATCAATCAAGACTGCAAACATGGACAACAGCTTCGACTTATTTTGTAGAAAGGTTTGGAGGAAAGAAGTTAACCAACCAGGCTCAGATACCTATATTACCCAAGGACGGGATCCAGAAAACCATATAAAGATATGTGAAAAACAATGGAGAAGACTGGGATATAAGGATGAACGCACATGGCCACACTTATTTCCATCAATACTCGCCGACTTACCAAACAAATGGTACAAGATGGAAGAAGCCCGAGGTGAAACATTCCTCTGGCATGAACTCGGAGAAAATTTTATCAAAGACTTCAACTTTATACCACAAGATGAGAATTTGGTCGAAACAGCAAAACAAATTAAAGAATTTATACAGCCGACGGAAAACAAACCCTTAAAAGATAACCGACAGGCAATGGACTGTAACAATATGCAAATCGGGACAATACCACAATCGACGAGACTACAGTTGGAAAATGAAAAGTCAGAAGGGAAAAGTTTTAGATGGAAATCAAATCATGTCGAAACGACCAAACCTATTCGCACAGTACTCAAAGTCGAAACAACTGACAAGGAGGATAATAACCGAATGACTGCAGCAAACTTCCCTGCCACATTCTCATAGTTTAAGGAAGGAAGTCGACCAATCAATGAAGCTAAAGCACCGGAATGGCTAGATGCTAAAATTAAAACTAGAGAAGTCAACATATCAAATGATGATCGACCAAAAATAACAAAAATTGGAGACTATTGGTCGGAAGTACAAACAGCAGAGATCACAAACCTAGTGAAAGAATTTCAGGATGTATTTGCTAGAGATTATAAGGATCTTAAAGGTCTAGTACATGAAATGGGCGAAATGAAAATCGACACAAAACTTGAGGTTTGACCTATCAATAAACGACCATATAAAGTAGCTCACAAATACAAAGAAATAGTCAAGAAAGAGATTGATAACATGCTTGCAACAAGCATTATCTACCCTATTAACCAATCAAAATGGGCAAGTCCAATGGTTGTTCAACCTAAGAAACATGATCCGACCAAACTAAAAATTTGTGTCAACTTCAGGGAGCTAAATAAAGTGACACTAACAGACCCATTTCCAACTCCTTATGCAAATGAAATCTTAAATGAGGTAGCAGGACATGAATGCTATTCGTTTACAGATAGATTCTCGGGTTATAATCAAGTACCAATAGCCAAAGAAGATCAGAAAAAGACAACATTTGTATGTGAACTTGGCTCATTTGCTTACATGGTTATGCCTTTTGGACTTAAAAATGCACCTGCAGTCTTTTCAAGGATTGTGGCCAAAATCATAGCTATTACACTCACAATGGCAGGTCGTGGAAGCAACCTCAAACTGGATATGTTAGAAGCAGTAGACACCATTGCAACCAATGGAAAGGTATACAGATGGGTTGAGTATGTCGCCAACATGATCAAAAACACCTGTGAGAAATGCCAAGAGATGAGAGGAATTATCAGGTTCTCGTCCCTTATCGTATGGATAGTAATGTTCTCTATTTGCCCTGAAGGAGACAAAAAATTTCAAGAACCGACAAGATTTCATATGTGGAGATTCAAACCGTTCTCCCAGAATGGAACAATGAAGGAACTTGCCAAGGGAAAGGTGTTGTTGGAAAACTGGCTCCAGCAGCTCAAAGTCCACATGACCAGACGGAGGGTGCCTCAGAACATCCAACGAAGTCTACCCAAAAAGGCCCACATCCAGCTAGAGCTTGACCATACCGCGGTGTGGTACATGCAGGGTGCCAAACCAAATGCAAAGAGCCTCGACTACTATCCGACAGTCGAAGAAATCTTTCGGGAGTTATCTCGACAGGCTGGAACAAAAGTGCCCATACCAGCAAAAGCAAAGGAAACAGACTTCTCGATAGAGGAGCCATTGACAGACCAGGAGAAGGAGGAGGATTATGAGCTTACCTTATACATCAGTACCTTTGTGTCGGAAGAGACATCGGTCGAAGGCACAGGCCGACTACAAATCATAATCAAACCTCCGACAACACAAAGGGAAGAGACACATGTAGAACAGCAGGTAACCAATCCGGCTGAATAAAGTCTCATCCCGACCCAAGACCCAAGGGGAGAAATAGAAACCAAAAATCCAGAGTATGCTCTCACCAGGGACAATATAACCAGATTGTCGAAGGAGATAGCAGCCTCAAGAAAAAGAAAGAAAACACAGGAACAAGAGCAAGAGAAAGGTAAGTGCAGGCTTCTCCTTGCAGAGTCTTCAGAGGATGAGGAGGAACTGGCAGCTACGGCCCTCGACATAATAGAGGATGCCGCAGCAAACAAAGTGCTGGTGGAGACCCAATTTCAAAAATTTGTCGAGGCAGGGGCACAACAAGGTCGACCAAAGAAGGCGAAGAGCACAAACACTTCGACAGCCAAAAATGTTGTGGATCTTGTATCTACACCCCCACCTCCGTCTCCGACAAAAATAACATAGGAGCTAATACCTCAACAGCTTTCAGTAAGCCCCCTGGACTTATGCAAGAATGCTATGTCGGAGGTTGTAAAGGAAAAATATGACCGTGACAGAGACCTCCAGGCATACATTGAAAAACTGCCTGAAATATTCACCACGGTACAAAAACTCTCCACCAAAGCCCCTTTGTTTGAAGTTGGTGGATCCAGACAACCTGGCCAAGTACTCCAAAGGCTAAAGACTTTTGCAACTGTGACTTCGACCTTTGAGAGAAACCCCGACACAGAAGCTGAAGTTGTCGCACGTCGGATCACATCTATAACTCCGACCAACCCTGAACCGACCGGAGATGAGGAAGGAGAAAACATGGAGGACATAAGTCGAGAAATCGACCAAATGTTCTCCGACCTGGATTCGCCCCTTCAAATCGACAATCCACCACTCGACCACACTTCCACCAACCCGATCACACCCGACCATTCGCCAACCCTATCACCACCACATCCCGACTCAAAACCCTTAATTTAACCAGCTACACCAAAACCATCTCCACCACAACCATTAGCGACAACCGCATCCACTTTTGCACCCTCTGCATCCAACCAACCAGAGGCACAACCAGATGTGGCAGTCATCCCACCACCCCAACCAGAAATACCATCCATCACTGTTGCCCCACAAACAGAAAATCCAGACCTAACTCTTGCAAGTACAGGTGCCGAAACAAGCAAAAACACAGAAGCACAAGAAGAAGAAGGACCATCATGAACAGACAACAATGGTCCACATCAGTCAACTTGGGTCAACCACTGCGGTCGATGCAACCAAGTTGAAAGATGCAGAGCTAGGACAACTCCTAGAAACACTCGCAATTGAAGCAAAGACAAGGAGCCAGCAGAGACGTAAGGAGCTCGACAATAATGAAAAAGAACAAGTTGAGTTTCTCAACAAATGCAGAAGCCTTGTACAAACGGTGATACCAGGACCAGCTGAGGTTGACACCGACAAACCACTAGAAAAATCTTATCAGTTGTTTGGGAGCGTGGTGTCGGCGCTGCAGGCACAAATTCAAGACACAAAAGAGGAACAAAAAGAAGAAACCATCCGACTATTGATGGAGCAGCACACAGCCTTTGCAGAAGCATACAAGGTGTTGCAAGATCACATGGAGGAGTCTGTCATTACAAAAGAAGTACTGAGAGACTGGCCTACTTACTACAGGCAAGTCTATCAGTGAACTAGGCAAACTCGACAAGAGATCTAAGCACTAGAGAAGAGGAAAAACACTAACGAAGCACTCAGACGCACAATTGAAGATCAAATAGTGCTTGAAACAGTTAAATTGCAGAAGCTCGAGTGAGAAGCACATCAATGGGTGCAACAAGCCATTCCAAACCTGGAAAAAGTAGACATCATCTGCCCACAGATGAAAAGACTACTGGATACAGCGGAGGAAAAGGACCAGCTTATGGGTCCTGACATAGAAAAAATAGCGAAAGTTTCCATACCAGATAAAATGTCGATCTTATCCAGTCTGACTACACTAACCATCGACATATAGAAAATTTTGCAGAGTTGGACAGATTTCCAACATCAACTAGGAGTGACAGCTGAAGCAATTGTCGAAGTCTATATACAGAAAAGACCAACCATCAAAGTTCACAGCCCATGAAGGCCAAGCACAAAGAATGACTACTTAGACAGACAAAGAAATTTTAGGTACCTCCCTGTTTCTTCAGGACGAAAAAATGTTTTGTTCGTGGGGGAGATGTTGGAGGAGCAAGTCGGTAAGCAGACTTGAACGACAGCCGACTTAGTCGTTCATCTGACTAAGTCGGTCAGCCGACTAGTTAGAGATTAAGTCGGCCACCTAAGGTCGTGTCGGTTGAGTGAACCGACAAGTAGTTATTTGTAACTGTTTGTAATTCATATATATTAGGCTGTTGAGCTAGATGAAAACTCGGTTCAGTTCTCTTTATTGTATGGACCCTCTCATATTAATATAATATGTTATTCTATCTACTTGTTCTTATCTCTTGTCTCTGTGATGTATGTATGTTTTAGTATGTATTATTGGTAACCTTATGTGATTTGTGAGATTACAACAGTCATTTACCGCTAGTTTGGTTATGTGGAAATCTAGATAGTACTTTGATTGTCACAAAAGATGATAGTCCAACGGTGATATTGAATACCAATCTCAATAAAAATATGCTGCAAAAATTAACTCATTTTTATAAAAATAAGCAAGTGTTAGGGTAGTATCTCATTGTTATTATATTGTGAATCCCTTGGCACTAACATTGCTAGTGAACCAAAGCCTTGCAAGCATACATATATTTCTCTCCAATATTGTCTCTGGACTTGGACTATTGTTTCCTACAAACTCCACCCTCCGCTATGAATGACAAGTATCTATCAATTGACAAATATATTTCTTATCACCTCCTATGTCCCTAGAAAAGGAGTTTCCATTATTGTAGGAGTTTGCTTAGTTTGGTTATGTGGAAATCTAGATAGTACTTTGATTGTCACAAAAGATGACAGTCCAATGGTGATATTGAATACCAATCTCAATAAAAATATGCTGCAAAAATTAACTCATTTTTATGAAAATAAGCGAGTGTTAAGGTAGTATCTCATTATATTATATTGTGAATCCCTTGGCATTAACATTGCCAATGAACCAAAGCCTTGCAAGCATACATATATTTCTCGCCAATGTTGTCTCTAGACTTGGACTATTGTTTCCTACAAACTCCACCCTCCACTATGAATGACAAGTATCTATCAATTGACAAATATATTTCTGATCACCTCTCATGTCTCTGGAAAAGGAGTTTCCATTCCATTATTGTAAATAGACCTTTAACAAATTATTTTGTTGGGTATTGAGTTCGATTTTTATCGAATTAAATGGGAAGGAGGAGAAGGGGAATTTTAGAACCAATTTTATCTTTATCAAACATTAGGTAAATATAACTTTTAAGTTATAGATCATACAATCTAATCAAATTGTATTTTTTTAACTCTATTTCACTCTCTTTTTTCAAATTAAAAAAGTTATAATAATACATTAAATTATATAATAAATTTTAATTCATATCTAACTTGCAAGAACAAATTCACCTCTTCACACTCACACAAGTATACACATATCATTCAAATACAAAACCAACCCAACACCAACCACCCCTTTAAAAAACCTTTTGTTGAAAGACTCACATGTTTTATTTTTTTCATTTCTTTCCATTGTTTTATTTTCATAAGGCCTCCTTTTCACACACTCCGCCAACCTTCATTCATGACTTTGACATCTAAGGGAGTTCAACCAACATTCATTTGCTTTAAAATAAGATATAGTAAAGAAAAACAAATGAAAAATAGTGATAACTTAAATGTAATTTTCGGTTTCAAAAAATACCAAGAATAATAATAGATATATGAGGGCTACTAACAAAATAAATGATTAAAATTTCATTTATTCATCATAATCTTAATTGAAGTTGATCCACATTTTTCTTTATTTATTTATTATATTTATAAAAATATCAACTTTAAATGGAAGAGCAATTTAATAATCTAGATGTGAAAATTGTTTCAAAAAATATTTAGAAAACACTTTCATCATTTATATCATAGCCTAGCTCAAAATAATAATTAAAACTTATTTATTCATAGTATATGACTACTAAAGTCTACCAAGATGTACATACCCTACCCCTCTAAATTTGAACTTATGACTTCCGAAGAGGAAGAGGAAACACGTGTTCTTAACTATTAGACCTACAAATCATGAATTCATAAAAAAATAGCATTTAATAAACATCAAATATAGTTAACTGAAAATTTGGTACAACCATTTCCATCTTCAACATTACCAATCAATTGGTAGTAATACCATCATTCATCCAAAAATCAATGAAAACCCGACAAGGTACCAACTTGGACTTAAAACACTTAGTACACACATATGAATGAAGAGAACTTCATCCAAAAATCCAGTACACACTAATGAATGAAGAGAACTTCATCCAAAAATCCATGAGAACCCGACAAGGTACCAACTTGGACTCGAAACATTTAGTACACACATATGAATGAAGAGAACTTATTTCTCTAAGAAACTCACTTTTAAACCCTTAAGACACATACGAGTGAAGAGAAATTATTTCTCTAAGAAACTCAATACACATACGAGTGAAGAGGTACACTTAGTACACACATATGTCTGAAGAGAACTTATTTCTCTAAGAAACTCACTTTTAAACCCTTAAGACACATACGAGCGAAGAGAAATTATTTCTCCAAGAAACTCAATACACATACATACGAGTGAAGAGGTAAGTTAATTGTCATAAAAAATCAAGATGGAATTCAATCAATCAAATCAAATAATTGCTAAGATAAAGCCCTCTTTTTTTTTGTCAATCAAATTAATTATCACATGAAAATAGAAAATTGCCTTGAAATTGTTGCCTGTAACACCGCCATAAGGATAAGGAAGAAGTGAGTTATCAGATAGCTATAGTTGCTGGGACATTATTGTTTCCACTGGGTACGCTTTGCTTCTCGTTAAAAAGGCCCTGTTCTGGGAAATTAATAAACAACCAGACAGTGCATTCCTGTCCAATTAATCGACCTTGATACTCCCTTAAGTATGACTAAGCCGAAACACCATACAAAGGAAACTTGCTTGCTAACATCTAGTTTCTCCCTAGAGTATCTATATCCAATGTCCGTGATATGCACGGGAACTCTTCTGGGACAAATTCAGACTCCAACTGAATGTCGCTAATTTTCATTAAATTCCGTTGGTAGTGACCCAGAATTACCAATGGAAGGGCCTGGTTCTATTGGTGAATCTGCACTATCAGAAGCAGGACTTGATTCTGTTGACACTGAGGTTGAACTAGTATAAGATGAGGTCGGTGGTTCCTTTACTTGCTCCTTTCCCAGAGCTTCACGGGCAGCTTTATCCCTGGCTATTCTAGCCCTGTCCAGCACCTCTTCCTGCGCACATAAATAAGACATCTCATATTCCCTAAAAGAGAGAAATGACAACATTTTCTTACCAAAAAGAAATTTCCTCTTTACCATTGCTAACACGTCAGTTTCTTTTTCCACTAATGTTTCGTTGCAAAACACTGTTATTGACAATGTATTCAATGTTGTAGAAGAATGTTATTAACAGAGTATTCCAAAAATTGCAGACTAAATTTTTTTTTTAAATAAACATATCCTGGTTGAGAACGAGGTGTCAAGCGGCATCTTTCCCACCAAGTCCATTATCCTACTAGATTGATTCCAACCAAGTAAATCATCCTAGCAGATTGATCCGGCAGCAACTGGAATTAACCTACCAAGCACTATAAAGTTGAGAATGCTGAGGAACAACATATAAAAGCATTATTTGTGCACTTCTACTTATGCAAACATAGAGAGGATTGCCAATCAGGAGAGAAGACTGGCAAGCATATATAATGTAAAGGTTCTTTTAGCCAAGAAGAAAAGCAAATGACGGAACTGGAATGGTTCTAAATATCACTATTTCTCATTTTCAATGAGAATGAAAAAGAATTTTTTTGAGATAAATTTCAAAACAGCATTAGATGAAAGAAAAGCATGCACCAGCGGTTTTCAAAACTGAAGAATCTCATTCCTTTACAATATAACATACATATTGTTATTATTCAAAGCTTTCTAATCTAATCTTTATCCTATCTAAAGATATATAATCGTATCTAACTGTGTTACCGGTGCCTCTAACTAGTTGGCATGTACAGAATCGTATCCTGACTAACTGCACTTCGTGCAAACTGTGTGCATTTATTATTTCATCAAGATTGTATTGTTGGAGTATACGACTCCAATAGAAGTTATGATCTAATGTAAAAGAGTCACTTGATATTAGTAAAAAATAAATTGAGAATTAGATATTATTAAATAAAGTAGTTATATTATAACCATAGCCAATGACACAAAGTAGACCAAATCCATTGTATCAAATGACTTCATTGTAATAAAAACTATTTTACATAAGCCCATTTTTATCATGTCTCTAATCTTTTTCGTGTGTTAAAAAGTTTCACATGGTATTAATGTGAGAAGCTCTTGAGCAAGAAGAAGACACACGGAAGAGAAAATTACCAAGTGATAAAGAAATATAAGTACATAAAAGGCCAGAAGTGGAAGCATCTGTGTGATTTTTTGAGTTGAAATATCACTCACAATTTTCTTAATCTTTGAAAGAAAAAAGGGTGGAGATAGAATGTTTACTTCTGGCAGGAAAAAAATATTTTCTTGTTGAAAGAAAGAGAAATGAAACCATTTTTATAATTATATATCCTCTTTATCTCCAAACAAAGGAAAAATGTCATCCGGAAATGCAGATACATAAAAAAAAATTCATTCTGAGAATATTTTGAGATTGTGATGACCTTATTTGAGACCGGATGTGGAGCATTTATTCTTCAAGAAAATGAAAATAGCTGCTAACTCCAATGCAGGCAATGAATGATGGTAAGAAAAACAAAGAATGCAAATTGTACATTTTTAAGTTGACATGGATTGTTGTCCAAGTAATTCGGGAATTTGGGAATCTCGGCATTAGATCTATTCAACTAATTTAGTAATGCTAATATGCAACTGTTAATATGACAAACCACTATTAAAAATGGGCATGAATCTCTAATGTCCTCTCCCACACTGGCCTTTTTTCTTTCACATCAAGCATCTCCATGAAACTTTCAAATTTGTCATTGCTTGATGCCTTGAAAGATTCGTTAACTGATCTTGAGACCAAAAACATATCAATTTAGTATCTTCGTTCTATCATTGTTCTCTAAGGTTGCAGTGATGAATCTCAAAATGCTTGGTCCTGGCAGGAAACACAAGATTCTTTGAGTTGGAGAACACTTTAATTATTACAAAGGAGAGGTGTGACCTGAGCTTGTTGTAGGTTCAGATCATCACTAATCTTCTGAAGCCATATCACTTAACAAGTTGCGCTAACAAGTACTTTGTACTCTGCTACTGTGGAGGACAATGCAATAGTTCGTTGTCTGTTGTCTTTTGCCACGCCATGAAACTACCCCTAATCTCATCTGATCAAATAGAATGTGAAAGATTTCCAATTTTTCTTTCATCTATTAAACTCACCCAATCTAGAATTGTGTGAACAATAAACTTGAGCAATCATTGTGCATATATTTAAGGCCATCATGCAATGTTTCTCACATACTTCAAGATTCTTTTTGCTGGCTTCCAATGAATAGCTTTGTGGAACTGGAAACCCATTGATTGGTATAATAGCAATGTTAAAATTCCAAGCCTTAGGTGATTGATGTCCTTGTGTTCTCAACTAGACAGAGACAGTTATTTAATTCCCAAAATTAAATTCTTCACATAGCAACAACCACACACAAAGTCACTGCATTCGGCGTTTTTTTGCCTCGAGCAATCATTGTGCATATATTTAAGGCCATCATGCAATGTTTCTCACATACTTTAAGATTCTTTTTGCTGGCTTCCAATGAATAGCTTTGTGGAACTGGAAACCCATTGATTGGTATAATAGCAATGTTAAAATTCCAAACCTTAGGTGATTGATGTCCTTGTGTTCTCAACTAGACAGAGACAGTTATTTAATTCCCAAAATTAAATTCTTCACATAGCAACAACCACACACAAAGTCACCGCGTTCGGCGTTTTTTTGCCTTGAAAATCGAAATTCGGCGATTTTCTGAGACAGGCGAATCAAATCGGTTAAATTCAGCGATTTTTTTATAAACTGGCAAAACAAAACCTTCAAAAATCAATTTTTCTTTCTTTTCTGGGCCCGCGTGTAAAATCGATTTTTCCCTACCGACACTACGTCTGCGCGCGAAACCCCCGTCTACTCGAGTGGCTGATTCTCGATGATCGTATTCATGAGTATAGTTGAAGAATTGGTCTTACTATGTGCATGAATCCTAGGTGCCTGAAGCTGGATGCTTGCCTTTGAACTGCCTGATTCCGAACCGATATCCAATAATCGCGTTGTTCCGTCAGTCATTAATGACATACAAATTGATTACCGGATTTCCATATTCGTTCTTCCTTATTGCCGTCTTTCTTAAAGCGTTTCAAGATGCAAAAAAAGGTTAACGGGAATGGAACCTAGCCATAGAAGGAAGAGCCACGATATTTAAAAATTTAATAGTTTTTGTTTTAAATGTACATTTTCAAATGTGAAACTTTGTTTTTTTTAAATAAATCACATTTTATTGAACATTATTTAAATGAAAATAAATTATATAATATTTGTATAAAAGAAAATAAATTATATAGCAGGTAAATAATTTAATATATCATTATTATACTAACTATTTATATATAAAATGAAAAAAAAATTAATTTCTAAATTTGTAGTTACTCGAACTTAATGCCGAATTTTATCGGCAAATTTTTCTTTCTTTGCCGATTTTTTGTCGAATTTTAAGGTCTCCAAATTCGAACACGAACTCGAACAAGGTGACTTAGACCACACATATAACTGAAAAGTAAATAGCAGAACCACAAACACAACATACAGGTAGTTACTCCTTCAAAACAGCTTTTCATTAATGAATGGAAGCTTAGAACGAAACCTCCACAAGCTGTCAAACTAACAGCTGTATGGTACAACTAAAACCCAGATCTGACAGTCACTAAGATGATCTGCCTGCTGGGCTGTTGTAAGTCCTGTCAGTACGACTATACAGACCTGTTGGAATCTCTACATCTGTACATCTGTTGGTACAACTGTACATTCCTGTCGGAATCTGTAAATCTCTATGGACCACCTGTACGAAATCGGTACACTGCTTTCTACCTGTTTCCCGACCTTGGCTCCTCTCCAGCGTTCTAAACCTGCTGAACTAATGAACAAAGTCACCTTCCGACAGAACTTGTCGAGTATATGTGTGTCTAAATCTTTTATCTTGACCTACCTTTGTACTTGAGCTGAAACCTTAATCCACCAAAACCCTAAACTCTTAATGAGATGTACAATTGAGATTAGTCTAAATCACTTGTGTATAAAAAATTAAAATACACTTTACTAGACTCAACAACTAAATATAAGACTTCCAGTTTATGACTAAAGTGAATTACAAAATAGATTTAACCTGAACTACTTCCAACATGTTCACACTGAACCTGTGTGGAAGTTCCTATCTGAGCTACATTCTTCAACAAGCAACACATAACTTAACTAGGCCGTACTGTGGTGAAGTATATGTGACTCCCAAATCCCTGCTAGCTGCTTATCAGCTTCAAGTCTTCATTAGCTGTGATTTTATACCTGTTTACAAGAAGAGTCATTGTGGATTTACAATCAACCACGTTAATTCCCTTAGAAAATAGTGTGCTTACCTAGTCTGAGACAAANATTAGCTGTGATTTTATACCTGTTTACAAGAAGAGTCATTGTGGATTTACAATCAACCACGTTAATTCCCTTAGAAAATAGTGTGCTTACCTAGTCTGAGAAAAAAAAATGAAGCTCTTTTCCTGCCATATCTCCACTCCTAAACAAGAATGAAGATGTCCTAAATCCATCATTTCAAAGGAGGCTTCATGCAGATTAGCTTTTAATAGCTTAACCATTCTTTTGTTAATCTCTGCAATGATGAGGTCATCAACATCTAAAATTAAAATCTTCATGCCATCCATGCCTCTGATTTTGACATACAAATTTGGATCTGGGCTCCTTCTAAAACCATAGGCTCCAAAGGGATCCTCAAATCATACATACCAAGCTCTAGGAACCTGCTTTGACACAATATAATGTCTTTTACGACTTAAAACTAAGATGCTTGATGGAGGCACCAACATTTGATCAGCAGAAAAGCTATGTTGCACTGGCCTCGAGGACAGGGGGACGTGTAAGACGCAGGGACGAGTTTCCAGGACGGCTAGAGCGCACCCCCAATTTTTCGGGGGACAGCAGATTAGGGATGGCAATTTTATATATATATATTAAGACATTGAAATAATAAGTAGAACTAATAAATTCAAATTACAAAATGAAATATAAAGTATTGTCTAATTATCATTGTCCATTGTCAAAACGAAATAGTAAAGACTCAAGATACATGCCTAAGATCTAAAAAATGAAAACTCTAAATAGTTCCAACTTCAAAGTTAACTATTAAACAGTAACTTAAAACTTGAAAATTAAAACAGTGACAAAAATTTTAAAAATTTACAACATTGTATGCATGAATGATGAATCATTTCGAAATTTAAAAAACAAATAAATTTATATTTGTAATTTGACATTTGTAAATACTAAATTATAATTTTATAAAACTATAATAGCATGTGCTGACATTTTTACCCAAAACAAATTAAAAAATAAAATGTAAGATATCAAATATGAAATACCTGTGTTGTACAGCATGTTGTGGTGGAAAGGGGGCAAACTCATTGTGAGTGTGAGCTTGTGTTGAGCCATGAACTCAAACTTTGAGCATGTGTTGCATCTTAGAGGAATAGGGGGAGGGTTAGGTTAGGTTAGGCTTTTAATTTTTTTTTTTTTAAATTAGTTTTTTCTTAATTTTAATTGTACAGGACGAGGGACGTCCAAGAGTCCCCGATTGGTTGAGGGACATTCTTGAGAGGTCCCCGGTTTTGACAGGAACGTTTAGGGTACGGCTCAGAAGTCCCCAAGTCTCCAATGGAGTCCCAAATTGCGAACGTTTCTGAGGAGCTCAAAAGTCCCCGGAGCACGGGAACGTAGGAAACGGAAGACATTTTTTTTTTTTTTTGGGGGGGGGGGGCCAGGTCCCCGTGCAAGTTGCAACATAGCAGAAAAGTAAAGACTGTCCAATACATTAAGAAAGAATCAGCATGAAAGCTATTACATTTTTCTCTTCGAGGTATATATACAAAAAGAAATTATGGGTGGTTGATGTACCAAGACAACTTCCAAACAATTACAAACTATGATATAATAGTCCGGCAATAACACATTAATTTTAACATTAAAGGACACCTTGGGAACATATAAAAGGGTGCCTAAAATATTCCCCCGCCTTAAATCATTGCTTCGTCTTCAAAGCAAATGTAAATTCTTAGATCTTAGCTTTTCAACCATAAGTAGAACACACAGGTAGCTACTCTCTCTACAGAAAGCCCATCCACAGAATTGTAAACCCCAAAACACCTGCACACAATCCTTTTCAAAAAACAATGAAGCAAACACAAATGGCCAGGACAGGAAATCAAAATCCCTCCATGTTGTCTGTTACTGACTAGGTTGCATCTAGTCAGACTTTCAGTGAGCTGCCAAAGATGAACAAACATTTGTTCAAACTCAGAGCTCAGAAGTCCATCAGGACTTCTTGGCCCTTTTATTTTATTTGTGTACCACATGTTCATACCCCCTTGGGAAAATTGTAATATATGTGCTAGCATGAGAACTGTATGTAAAAGACTCGGCTTCCTAGACTTGGACATCAATCTGACTAGATCAAAGTGTGTTTTCCCTTGATAATTATTGGTTGTTGAACAAACGACTAATAATTTTCGAGTTTTTCACTCATACCTCCAAAGTTGGGGTAGTCGTCTTAGTGGTTAGGCATTAGGAGGTTATTAGAGTCTAAGTGTCAATGTATATGAGCATACTAGGCATCAATATTGAGTTGTATGGACATGTGGTAAGTCCCCTTACTTTTTGTTCGATTCCGAGAAAATAACTTTTTCTGCTTTTTTTAGGCCATTTTTAATGGTTTAATTAAAAAATTTGTAAATGGCATAAAAGCTTGATCCGAAGGCGGAATTTGGCGTGGGGATGCTCGTTTTAACACTCAGAACATACTCTTTACTCCAAGACCCACTTTTCATACACTCCGGGTGATCAAAAAGTCACTTAAGGTCATTTTTTGCTAACGAAGCATCAAAATGACATTTTAATGCTAAAGATGTGACATTTTGGCATAAAAACAAAATTGAAAAAGTCAAAAGGGGACATCTTAAATGTATTGGGTGACTTGGCATGGTTTGTCCCCATGCTGGCGACTTTTTCCTAAGTGAAAGGAGTCACTTTTAAATAAGTTTTGGATACCATACAAATAAACCAATGTTCCCCCAAGTTTCTGGGATGCTGGAGTGGGGTAGCGGGGAAATGCACGTTGGGGACATGTGGAGACCATCCCCAAATTTTAGGGAAATTCAAGGGGGGCAGGGGGGCGTCGAGGTCATTAAATTTATAAAAAATATAATAATATTATAAATATCAGCAATAACAATTCATCCTGTATAAATATTCTTTAAGTTGCACCTTGTAAATGCAGTCTAATTCTTCAATGATTCAACACACTTCAACGTTGTGTAAATGGCATAGATGTTATAATGGGGAAATGTGACCAGCAGACCCTATTTCTTCATGATTCCAGAGGGCATCACATTATTTGAAGATTCAAGTCCAACATACAATTATACAAGAGTGAACTATTAATCCTATATTGGGATCTTATTCATCAATAGTAACATGTGCCCGCCTCCTCTAGGCTTTTAGCCCTTGACTCTACCTTGAATCTCGAAGTTGATCCTCGAAGGACATTACTCAACACCCTACAATTTTGATGAAACTTCATAAACCAAGCATTAAAATAAGGTAGAATAGAAAAAAAATCATGCTTGATAAGTGATTTTGCTTGACTAAAAGGTAATTTAGATTAAGGTCACGATAAAGGAGTTTAACAATTAGCACCACCAACATCAAGGTAGATAGAGAGGTTGATGTGCTTGATTAAATGACAATCCCTTAACCTCATACATAATAAAATTTAGTAGAAATGCTGCAATCCTGAAATCCTGAAAAACTGTTACGTCTATTGAATTCTGAATGGGATCTAAAATTCTACTTTTTGCATATGAACTCCGATGAGGTTGGAACCACTCTCAAACATCCTAAAACATTTAATGGTAATGTTAAAAATTTAAGTAAAAGGATAGAAAATGAAAGATAAGGAAAATACCACTTTTACTTTAAGAATTTAACATTACTATTACTACTAGAGCGCCTAGGAGCCCCCCACTTCACGGGTGTGCGCTTCAAAACAGGGGGACGAGCTCCCCCCTGCGTTTCCACAAGTTTCGCCAAATTGGGAACGTGGAGAAACATTTCAGAAGGAGCCCCCAAGCCCTTAGAGCAAGGGGGTGAGCTCCTGACCTTGGGGGGCGAGTCCCCATGGAACACTAGAATAAACCAAGAAATCATCCTCATGCTCACGTCATGTGGCCCATGCAAGTATATTAGCGTGGAGGTTGTTGCATTGGCGAGTGGTAATGAGGAGGTGGCATGATAGGCGGACTGAGGTCACCTACCTCATGGGAGGTGGTGACTCCTCCATAATGATCACTTCACACAACTTGTGATCAGTCCCACAAATCACTCATATCACTCAACTCCAACTCCAAGTGTGAGATACGCTCCCCCCTCCTGGGATTTCTATATAATGAAGGCATTTTGACCATTGTAAGCATCGAAAGGTTGAACCTATCCTTGCATATGTTGTAAATTTTTCTGAGTATAGTTAATAAAAAAGGCTTTGGAGACAATTTCAATGTGGGATCCATAGATGTTTGGTTGATGTTGTCTTTATGCTAAATCATTGAGGTAATCTATATCAACTTCTTTCATATTTTGCAATAGTTGGGATTACTTGTCTTCGTAAGGAAATTTATAGTTTGGTAAGAATAGGAAGTAATTCTTGTTAGGTTACTTCTTATTGTGAAATATATGAGACTACCAGGTATCACATGATTTTTTGTTTGGATCTATAATACTGCTTGTCTTGTTATCATTTCACACAGGTGCTTTTAATCCCCTTTGCATTTTGTTGAAGGTATTTTGCAGGAAACCTAAGCTAGAGCATTTCATGAGCAAGTGGGCTCTCCCTCTTCTCCAGAAATTTCGAAAGCATCCCTCTAATCTCACTAAAGGAGGCGTCACCATCCCTTTTCTACTTCTTGCTCCATCTAGTTCTATCACTTCATCCAAAATTTTCAGATTTACTTTGCTTAGATCTACATTTCAAAGACGTTTCTAAAGTAGATTTTGTTGAATTTTAGCATTAGCATGAATTCTTTTAAAATTTTGCAGACTGTAAGATAACAATGAACAAGTGCAGTAGAAACATCAACAACGTCGCACACACTGAACACAAGATTTTTTCACGGGGAAACCTTTAAAGGACAAAAACCCCAAAAGCATTAGTAACTCATCTCTCCAATGAGATGACTTGAGTTTCCCAGAATTCTGAGATGAATGTTCTTCAATAATTCACAAACCCTAATAGGTTTGAAGCATAGATCGAAATCCACAAAATATGAATTTTTCAGAGAAATTCAAATTAGGGCTTTCTACCCTAATTCTTCCAGTTGCTCGGACCTTGTTTTCCTGCTGCCCGTGTTCACGGCTACCTGCCCGAGTTTGTCTTCAGCCTGCCTGAGGATGTAGTAGGCTGCTATGTACCTACCCGGACCCTCTGATGTTGCCCGAAGCTAGAATAGGACATCCCAGGATATACTCGGGGTGCCAAAATTATGAAACAGATTGCCCAGGACTTAAAAACAAACTGCCCGATCCTGCCCGTCAAAGATGGATGTCTTGTTGCTGTTGCCGGTAGGATTTTAATGTTGCCCGTGGGAGTAATACCCTAGCTTTTGTTGCTCACGGTGTAAGGAGAAAGGTGTAACCCTAGCAGTGAAGATACCCTAACTGTTTTAAGGTTTGTTGTTAGTTGCAGATAGAAGATGAAGATCCTCGAGCTGTTGAGGATGATGCCCTAGATAGATCAAGCCTCCATGCAAGGGCACAAAACAAGAAATGTCGACTCTTCCAGAAACCAAGCGAAAAATCTTCTATGAGCAGCTGAACGATGACAAGCAAGTGTGTGTAATAATGAAATGGATTGATCTTCTTTTATAGCCTTTGAATCACCTAGATGTGGACCAAAACTCAAAAGAACAAAATAATAATATTCTATTCTTTTATCTTTTTTACTTTTACCTTTAGTGGTACTAAAGGTCTTTTTGCACTCACTTTGACTCCTTAATGGTCTAAGTGTCCTTATGTATTTTTTACTTTTAACTTTAGCCTTCTTCAAGTTCCCTATGGTCAAAAGAAGTGGTCATAGGGGTCCTTCATCCCCACTCAAAGTAGATCATCATAAATAGAGAGAATTACTAATGCTTTTATCTCACACTCCATGTGCCACCACGATTGGGTACTAGGTGTCTTAACCAAGGGTAGCTAAGCCTTGGAGAAGATCACAAAGCCCACATATCGAGGGTAGGAGTGTCTCACATGCCCAGACCCGATCTAGGACTTATATCTTGGTAACAAACAAGGTGCCTCAGCCATAGGCTGCATAATTTGACCCAAGGTCAAATACTTGGTAACAGACCAAGCGCCTCCATTCTCCCAGAGAATGGCCCTCAGCCCTAAGTTGAGTCCCCCAATACTAGGCTGGCTCATCTTCCTAGTAACTGACCAAGTGCCTACATTCAAAGAATGGCCACTCAGCTCTAGGTTGAGTCCCCCAGTGTTGGACTGGTTCCACATCTTGGTCCTCGACCAGATGTCTCCATTCAACAAAATGGCTACTCAACTCAAGTTTGAGTTCTCCCAGTGTTGGTCTAGTTCCACATCTTAGTCCTTGACCAGATGTCGCCATTCAACAGAATGGTTGCTCAACTCAAGGTTGAGTTCCCCCAGCACTGGACTGGTTCCACATCCTGATCCTTGACCAGATGTCCCCATTCAACAGAATGGCTACTCAACTCAAGGTTGAGTTCCCCCAGTGCTGCACTGGTTCCACATCCTGGTCCTTGACCAGATGTCCCCATTCTCCTAAGAGAACGGCTCTCGATGTTGCTTAGGAAAATATCAGCACTCCCTCTCAGCGAGAGTGGTATTCTCTGCCATGCCAAGCTTGTCACGAAAGTACACGAACTTTGTTGTTGTCAAAGGCTTGGTCAAGATATCTGCGATCTCTTCATCTATACAAATGTACTGCAACTTCAGAGCGCCTCTCTATAGTAGGTCTCTAATGAAATGATACTTCATTTCAATGTGTTTCAATCTATCATGAAACACTGGATTCTCTGAAAGCTTAATGCAACTCTGATTATCGCAATGGATGATCATTGAGTCAAGCTTTCCACCAAACAGATCAAACAGTAGTTTCTTAAGCCAAATTGTTTCCTTGCAGGCATCACTTGCAGCAATATACTCGGCGTCAGTTGTACTCTGTGCTATGGAACCCTGTTTCTTGTTGGACCAAGAGATCATTGCAGATCCCATACTAAAGCAATAACCTGAAGTACTTTTCTGATCTACTGCATTGTCAGCCCAATCTGAGTCAGCATATCCAACTAACAATACTCCACTACTAGAAGTATACCTGAGCCCATATGTGATAGTACCTCACACATACCTGAGTACATGTTTAGTAGCTACCCAGTGTATGTGCTTTGGATCGAACATGAACTGACTCGAAGCATTTTTTGTGTAACTGATATCTAGTCTCGTGTGTACAAGATACATCAAGAATCCAATGAGTTGTCGATACAGAGTAGAGTCCACATCTTGTGAACTGGTAGTTGAGTCTCGCAACTTTGTCAAGTTGGTAGCCATGGGCACACTCATGGACTGGCAGTCCTGCACCCCAAATCTCTGCAAGATGTCCACTGCATACTTCCCTTGAGTCAAGAAGATCTTGCCTAGCATTTGCCAGACCTCTAAGCCAAGAAAATAATGCATCAGACCAAGATCCTTCATTTCAAATTCAGAGGTGAGCTCCCTCTTACACAGTGCTATCAGTTGTTCCTCACCTATAGGGAACAAGTCATCCACATATAGGACAAGGATCAAGATATGATTATGAACAACTTTAAAGTACATATTGGAGTCAGCAGTACTTTTGGAAAACTCCAAGCTGTGAAGGGAATCCATCCATCCTCGCAAACCAGACTCTCGGAGCCTATTTGAGCCCATACAAGGCTTTCTTCAGTTTACACACACGAGACTTATTCCCATGCGTCACAAAGCCTTCAGGATGTTCAATGTAGACTTCCTCATCAATCTTGCCATTGAGGAACGTTGTTTTTACATCCATTTGATGTAACTTCCATCCGAATACTGCAGCAAGAGAATGATGGTTTTGATAGTAGTATAGCTGGCGATGGGAGCAAGAGTCTCATCTAGTCTATGCCCTCTTTTTCAGTAAAGCCACGAGCTACAAACATGGCTTTGTACTTCTCAATGATGTCATCAACAGCATGCTTGATTTTGTAAAGCCATCTGGATGTTACTACTGACTTTCCTGTCGATCTAGGAACAACTTCCCACACATCATTTTTCATGATTGAACTGTACTCTTCAATCATGGCATCAATCCATACCTGTTGACTTGTTGCTTCTTTGTAAGTGGAAGGTTTAGCACTGATGAGTTGGCTTATCAGACTTGAGTACTTATGTGGCCTTAAGCTTTCTCTGAAAGTCCCGGGACGAGCTTTATGCTTCTCAGCTTCTTGTACCGTTTCTCGGTACCAGGTGGGTCTCCTTTTGAAAGGAGGAACTTCAAGCAGTTCTTTTGGTAGACTTTCAATTTCCTCGGGTACATCCGAAATTTGATTCTCAAATTCATCTTCCTCCCTCTAAACTTCTGAATCTGGTATCTCAGAAGGAGGTCCTTCATCTTCCTTTGAAGGCTCTTGTGTTTGACGAAACTCAGCTTCCTCATGCAAGATCACATCTCTATTGGCTTCAATGTACCTCTGTCCAAGGACATAGATGCGATAGGCCTTCGAGTTGTCACTATAACCGACAAATATGCCTTTCTTTCCGGATGGCTCTTGCTTAGCCCTCTTTTCTTTTGGCACATGAATATAAACTGGAGTGCCAAAAATCCTCATGTGGTCAACTACAGGTTTCTTGTTTGTGAAGACTTCTTCCAGAGTCTTCTCCCCCAAGATAGCACGAGGGGTTATGTTTTGGATGTACACAACAGTACATGCAGCTTCAACCCACAAAGATAAAGGAAAATCTAGATCAGTCAGCATGGCTTTAGCAGCTTCACAGATTGTTTTGTTCTTCCTTTCTACAACCCCATTCTGTTGAGGGTTGAATGGCACTGTAATCTCTTTCTTGATTCCTACTTCTCAGCAAAAATCATCAAATTCATTAGACTCATACTCACCTCTGTTATATGACCTCAGGATACGGATGTGTTTTCCTGTCTGATTTTCAATCAAAGCCTTGAACTCTTTGAACCTGTCAAATGTTTCACTTTTGGCCTTGAGGAAGTAAATCCATGACTTTTGAGAATGATCATCTATGAACAAGAAATAATACAGGCCCCCACTCAAGGAGGGTGAAGACATGGGTTCACAAATGTCAGAGTTAATCAAATCCAATATTCCTTTAGATTTGTTCTTGCTTCTTGAGAAGGATTTCTTAGTGTTCTTACCTAGAGCACAACCTTTGCAAATTCCATCATGTTTGGGAGTGACCTTTGGCATACCTATAACCATCTTTTCTAGGCCTGGAAGAGTTGTATAGTGAAGGTGTCCAAACCTTCGATGCCACTGCTCACATGGATCAACTGTGTGATGAACCAAAGCATGAGTGGAATTTTCGGAATCCTTATTGTTAAATTTTCATATGCTAAGCTAGATCATTAGTATTTCATTTCGATTTCATAACAAAAGCATATAAACAGGATCACTGAAAGATAGAGAAGCACAACCATACAAAAGGAACACAAAGATTTATCCTGGGAAGACCCTAAAGGGAAAAACCCAGCAAAAGCTTCCTCAATATAGTGCCCCAAAAGATAAAAGATAAAACCAACAAGGAGATCAAAGCCTGATCCTCCTCCTTCTCTAGCTACTCTTCTCTTCTCCACTAATGCGCTACACAAGTGAGAGTGTGTGCTTCAAATGAGGAGCGCCACACCTCTGTTTATATTCATCCGTTCACTTGAATTATTCATTCCGACATGTAGGCTCAAGTTAATCATGTAGGCTCGAGTTACACATGTAGTTTCAAGTAACCACACTAAGGTGTTAATGACCCACCTTTACAACTAGAGGGGACTACCTCATGACTCTTATTAGTTCTTCCGATTAGAAGCATCGGGATACAAAGTAATACAAGTGGTTCTCTCGGTAGGACCATCGGGGACCACATGTAGAATATTCTTCGAAGTTACAATACTTCAACACCCCGCCTTAACGAGAAGGGTATTCTACAACAACATCAACAACAACAATAATAGTAGGAGAGAGATAAAGGACATCATCAACATCATCAAGGTAACACATCTATAAATCATTGGAAGCTTTTGAACATCATGTAGTCTTCATCTTCAATCTTCAGTCTTCAGTAACAGCAACACTCTAACTGTTTTGATCAGCAACAACTTCTTCAGCATTTTGACTTTTCGAACAGCATCATCATCATCATCATATTCTGATCTTTCGATCAGCAATATCATCATCAGCACTTTGACCTTTCGAACAGCAACATCATCATCATCATATTCTAATCTTACGATCAGCAACATCATCATCAGCACTTTGACCTTTTGTTCAGCATCAACATCTTCAATACTTTGACCTCTCAATCAGCAACATCTTTAGCACTTTGACCTTTCGATCAGCAGCACCATCTTCAGCACTTTGACCTTTCGATCAGCAACACCATCTTCAGCACTTTGACCTTTCGATCAGCAGCAACTTCAGCACTTTGATCTTTCGATCAGCAGCAACATCTTTAGCACTTTGACCTTTTGATCAGCAGCAACATCATCATCAAAGCATCAAAACATCATCATCATCATACTCTGATCTTTCGATCAGAAACATCATCATCATCATCACACTCTGATCTTTTGATCATAAACATCATCATCATCATACTCTAATCTTTCGATCAGAAACATCATCATCATCATACTCTGATCTTTCGATCAGAAACATCATCATCATCACATTCTGATCTTTCGATCAGAACCATCATCATCATCAGCAACAATCTGCAAAAGACAAAGAAGTCTTTGGATCTCTTTTGGACTTAAAGTCCAGGGATGATGCAATCCTACCACATTCTCGACAACCAAAGTTACCGGATCCGTTCTGAACCGAAGTTCAAGGATGATACAATCCTACCACCTTCTCAATGACCGAAGTTCATCGGATCCTTTCTGAACCGAAGTTCAAGGATGATACAATCCTGCCACCTTCTCGATGACCAAAGTTCACTGGATCCGTTCTGAACCGAAGTTCAAGGATGATACAATCCTGCCACCTTCCCGATGACCGAAGTTCACCAAATCCGTTCTGAACCGAAGTTCAAGGATGATACAATCCTGCCACATTCTCGATGACCAAAGTTCACCGGATCCCTTCTGAACCGAAGTTCAAGGATGATACAATCCTGTCACCTTCTCGATGACTGAAGTTCACCGGATCCATTCTGAACCGAAGTTTAAGGATGACACAATCTTGCCACATTCTCGATGACCGAAGTTCACCGGATCCATTCTAAACCGAATTTCAAGGATGATACAATCCTGCCACCTTCTCGATGACCGAAGTTCACCGAATCCATTCTGAACCGAAGTTCAAGGATGATACAATCCTGCCACCTTCTCGATGACCGAAGTTCACCGGATTCGTTCTGAACCGAAGTTCAAGGATGATACAATCCTACTACATTCTCGAGGACTGAAATCACCAGATCTATTATGGACATATGTCCCGGGATGATACAATCCCTCTTCATTCTCGAGGACCAAGGTCACCGAATCAGTTTAGGGCAAATGCCCAGGGATGATACAATCCCACTTCATTCTCGAGGACCAAGGTCATCGGATCACTTTAGAGCAAATGCCCGGGGATGATACAATCCCACTACAACATCACTACTCCCCCTTTCATGGAAGGTCTTTCCAAACAACACCAAGCTTGTCTCGAAAGTGTTCGAACTTTACTCGAGACAGAGGCTTCGTCAGCACATCATCATCTAAACCATCATCATCTAAATCTTCAGTATGCGAATACTGAATTATCACCATCTGTATCTCCAGTATGTGAATACTGAAAGCATCATCATCTGTATCTTCAGTATAGAAATACTGAAAGCATCATCACCTCTATATTCAGTATAGAAATACGGAATCACCATCATCTGCATCTAGATTATGTAAAAATATTGGATTTCTGTGTTACGACGAAACCCAGGGTTCTCTGTCATCGCAACTCTGGTTATCACATAGAATCATTGTAGTATCCATCTTCAGGTCAAAGAGACCTAATATCAGCTTCCGAAGCCATATGGCTTCACAACTTAGCAGAGCAATCTGCTATGTATTCTGCTTCAGCCGTGCTAAGAGACACACTGGACTGTTTCCTGCTAAACCATGAACTCATAGCAGTCCCCAAACAAAATCATCTACCTGATGTGCTTTTCCTGTCTGAGATACTTCCAGCCCAATCTGCATCTGTATAGCCATACAATCTGTAGCCATGGTTTCCATCATAGTATAGACCAAAGTCTATAGTCCCTTTCAGATATCTCATCACATGTTTTGCAGCTGTTTGGTGAACACGTCTAGGTTGAACTAGATACTGACTCAAGGTGTTCACGGCAAAACAAATGTTTGGTCTGGTATTTGTTAGATACATTTAACAACCCAAAAATATGTCTGTATTGATTCATATCCACTAACTCTGATGAGTCATCAGCTAACAACTTCAAGTTGGAATCCATGGGTGTGGCCATGGCTTTGTATTCCAACATATCGAATCTTTTCAATATCTCTACTGCATACTTTCCCTAGTTGAGAAAGATTCCTTCTGAATTTTGCCATACTTCTAGACCTAGGAAATAATGCATTAACCCAAGGTCTTTCATCTAAAATTCTTCAGCGAGCTTCTTCTTGCATTCTACAATCTGTTTCTCACTCCTTGTCAGGAATAGATTATCCACATACAGTAATAGCATGACATGTTCATCTTCTATAACCTTGAAGTAAAGGTTAGGATCGACTTTCGTTAGGAAACTATCTATCCTTCCAAACCAGGCTCTGGGAGCTTGCTTCAGGCCATAGAGGGCCTTCTTCAACTTGCATACGTGAGTCCATCGTCTTCAACTTCAGATCCTTGTGACTATTCTATGTATACTTCTTCTTCAATCACACCATTCAGAAAAGTTGTTTTCACATCCATCTAGTGTAAGTCCCACTTCATCATGGATGCAAGTGCCATGATAGCTCTAATCGAAGTATACCGTGCTACTGGGGCAAATGTCTCTTCATAATTAATTCCCTCTTTCTGATAGAAAACCTCTAGCCACAAGTCTTTCCTTACTTCTATCTGCAACATATTTTATCTTGCAAATCCATTTGGAAGATACCACATTCTTGCTTTATGGTTTGAGTACTATATCCCAAACATCATTCTAGTATTCTTTCATCATAACATCTTCCATGAGTTCGTCTTGTCAGGTCATCAACATATCCTAGTCTTCTGCATTCAACCTTGAAGGTTGGAACCCACTTTACTCTTGGTAAAGTCTCGATCCATCAGGAAGCTGTCCATCATGTCGTACCATGTCGAACTCAGATATCTTCTGTAGTCACTCCCCCTGAAGTGGAGTATCATCTTCCCTCTTCATTCTGTACAGGTGGTTCTATGCTTGATATATACTTGTCAATAGAGTATGTCATGTCATAGTCTATTCTTTCTGAGGCAAATCACGAACCTTGCTTTGTACACTTCTTCTTGTAGATCCATATGGAAGATACTACGTACTTCCCTTTATGTCTCGAAACCATATCGAATAATCAATTGTTACTCTTTGATCATAGCTTCTTTCATATCCATGGTGGTCTTCATCCTTCGAGTTGGATCTACCACTCTCTGAAGCTCTTTCCTTCGTCATGATCTCTCTGACCCTAGGAGCTTCAGATTCATGTTTATTGAATTGTCATCACTTGTTCTTCGGAACAAGTCTCATCCTTCTTTTCTTGTAGGCGGTTGTACAGGACCTTTCCTACAATTCAAATGCACCAGTTGCATGTTTAGAACTATTTCATAAAACATATGCATAACGACAAATTCTTATGCATCATGCAACTGTTTAGCCAACACAACATTCATCCATATTTCACTACCGTCATTAATGCAACCATTCTATCATGCATAACACATCAACTGAATATAATCAAATGTATAACAAGACAATATCATGAAATGAGAATTGAATACTTATCTTTTATTCATTTCGTGGGTAGACTCCTTCTTGATCCTTCTACTTCATCATCTTCTTCATTCATGACATCATCATTTCTTATCCAGATGATAAGATGGATAAGAGGTTTTTCAAGAATTGAGTTCTTCATATTCCTCATCGCTTGAGGGATCTTCTTTGAATGGTGAGAGCTTGATCTTCAATTGCTCCCATCTTCTTCTTCTCGAGCTTCTTCTTCTTCCCAGAGTCAGCTGAAAGTAATCACTTCCTTCTGGCACACATTCTTCGCATGAATGAATTCCATGATCCTGGGAGGCCATTCAAGGTGGCTATCACCACTCCTGCATTCTTCACTTCTTCTTTTACCTCTTCAATTTGTTTCTTAAGGTCATCTTCTGATGCATGTCTTTCCTTCAAATAGATTGGTCAAGGAATCAAACATCTCTTTTGGTGTCTTTAGGGAAGACACTTGTGGTACAAGTTGATCCGTGACTGAATCAACAATGATCTTCCTGGCCTTGACCAAGTTCTTCTGGTGTAAGGCTTTGAGCCTCATCTCCCTCTAGAACTGGAACCTCTCTACTCATGTAGGTGTCCAATTTATTTTCTTCAGAGAGATCAAATACTTCCATGCTTGGAAGATGTCAACTTCACCAAGCTTATCATCAAGCTGATGTGATAGATCACTTTGAAATGATAACCTCAAATGCAAATAGCAAAAGATTAGATCTCACTGATTTGAGGTGTCTGTCCTGCTTCCGGAGCTGGCTGATCTAGGGTCTGTCAGAGAAACCCTAATTTTCAAAACTTGGAATCTTTCAAATCAGATTGGATAGAAATATATATCTCTTCAAATGGAGCTGTCCAATGTACTCCTTTTCTGAAAACAATGGAGGGAAGCTCCCGGAATAGGAAGCCCTAGTTTTCCAATTTCTTCTGCAGAAATGCATGTCACTGTTTCTGTGATATCTCTGAAATTACTACTCCTCTGTGTCTGAAATTTCTCACTGAGGTAACCTTGCATGTCCCTGATCCAACACCACAGGTTTCATCAGAATTGGTTTCACCAATTTGGATTTATGATCCTCTTCCTACGGTGACCTGTTACAGGACTGTTCAGAACAGCAAAGTTGTACGGCCTGCCACGTGTCACTATTTCATCTTCTGGTTCTGAACATCGGACCACAGAAAGTACAGTCCGTGCTCTTTCTGGAACATCTTCAGGAATTTCATTTGGACCTCTGTAGCCCAAGCTATAGCAATTCTCCCCAGATGTCCTATTTAGGGATGAATTCTGGAAGAGGCTGGAACCCTAACTTGAAGGAATCATATCTCCCACAATATAGCGAATCTGAGGCTGAATTTTGGACAGTGTACATCAGGATTTTATCTTCGGCCTCTGCAATTTTCAGCTGCTGAACCTTCCCCAATCTCGGGATATAGCGAATGTACCAAAACTTAGCATTTTTAGTATTTAGGGTTTTTCTAGCTCGAGGTAAAACTAGGGTTTGACTTTCCCGGAGTTTCACCCAACCACAAAATCTTGATCCAGGTCTCTAAACTTCGATTTTGATGAGGAGAGCAATCCTATACCGAGCTCACTCAAAAATTATTCTTCTGCAAGAAGCCCTAATTTCCTGCAATGAAAACTGAAAATGCTCGGAATCGAATTCTACTTCGACAGAAAGATGCGCCCTTCAATGGAGAGTCAGCCTAGCCTTCTTTTGTTGATCGATTGTGGAGAAAGAACCAAAAAGTAAGAAGCCCTAGATTCTGTAGCTGCACAATGTCTTCTTTCAGGGTGGCTCTGATACCATGTTAAATTTTCATATGCTAAGCTAGATCATTAGTATTTCATTTCGATTTCATAACAAAAGCATATAAACAGGATCACTGAAAGATAGACAAGCACAACCATACAAAAGGAACACAAAGATTTATCCTGGGAAAACCCTAAAGGGAAAAACCTAGCAAAAGCTTCCTCAATATAGATGCCCCAAAAGATAAAAGATAAAACCAACAAGGAGATCAAAGCCTGATCCTCCTCCTTCTCTAGCTACTCTTCTCTTCTCCACTAATGTGCTACACAAGTGAGAGTGTGTGCTTCAAATGAGGAGCGCCACACCTCTATTTATATTCATCCATTCACTTTAATTATTCATTCCGACATGTAGGCTCGAGTTAATCATGTAGGCTCGAGTTACACATGTAGGCTCAAGTAACCACACAAAGGTGTTAATGACCCACCTTTACAACTAGAGGGGACTAACTCATGACTCTTATTAGTTCTTCCGATTAGAAGCATCGAGATACAAAGTAATACAAGTGGTTCTCCCGGTAGGACCATCGGGGACCACATATAGAATATTCTTTGAAGTTACAAGATTTCAACACTTATAAAGACCTCCCTCTCGAACCCCAATCTATACAGCTGAGCTTAGTTTCTCATTCTTTGCCCATAGTAGGACTTTCTTGTCCATGAAGAGGACTTTGTAGCCCTTGTCCTCTCAACCAACAACAGAGAGGAAGTTCTTCTTTAAACCAGGAACATATAAGACATCATCAATATGTAAGACCGTACATGAATGCAGTTGAAGTGTGGTTGACCCAACTCCTTCAATTTTGTAAGTGGAGTCATCTTCAAGTGCCACTTGAGCAGTGAACTTCTTCTTTCTGTAACTTGTGAGTGCTCCACAATTACCTGTCATATGTCTGAAGGCACCACTATCTACTAACCAAAAGTTAGCACTGTCAGTGATGGATCCAGAAAAGGTAGAGATCAGGTAGTATTCTCTTCTAGGTTCCTCTTCTTTGGTATTCTTGGTGTTCTTCTTCTTCCTAGGTTCTTCTTCTTCTTCTGTAGCAGAGGCTTGGAATCTTCTTTTGAACTTCTCTTGGGCTACATGCAATCCTTAGCAAAGTGCCCAAACTTGTGACAATTATAGCATTCCACTTTTGAAACATTAATGTGCTTACCTTGTGATTTCTTTCCCTTCTTTTGTTGGGGGAAGGGCTTCTTGAACTTCTATGTCTTAGCTGTAAGGGCAAGGTTTCCTTCCTTAGTTCGAGTTGCTTTGCCTGAAACTCTTCCTTATTCTTCCAAGCAATCATGCCAAAGTCTATCAAAGTTTGGTTGATTTTCACGTCCACTTACTGATGCCAGAAATGTTTCCCAAGAGTTTGGAAGACCATCGACTACAATCTGCAAAAGGTCATCGTCATCCACAACGATACCAATAGCAATAAGTTGATCTCTTACATGTGCAATCTTTGTGAAGAAGGGTCCAACTCCTTCATCATTGTTCATCTTTAGTGTTCGAAGCCTTTTCTTCAAAACTCTCTTCTGACTGGGAGCCTTCTTCTCATACACAGGTTCGTCAAGGTGTCAAAGAATTATTTGGCAGTCTTCAATGATGTGATGTTGGGCATCAAAGCTTCTTTGACAGAATCATAGATGATCCTTCTATCCTTAGCCTGCTTGTTCTTGTAAGCAATTCTGTTAGCATTAAATGTTGGCTCTTCTATGGTGTTGAATACCATATCATCAAGGTCATTTTCCTCCAGTATGGTTGTAAGCCTAGCTTTACAAGAATTGTAGTTTGTTGGACCTTCAAGCTTTTCTTCTAGTCTGAAGATGTTGGTAGCCATCTCTGCTACTAGTCAGTTGTCCAAGTCTGCAAAATATCCCAAGGTCTAGGAAGACAACAGTAATCTGCCTCTTGCTGGGTATTCACATGCTAAGCTATGATACCGTGTTGAATTTTAGCATTAGCATGAATTCTTTTAAAATTTTGCAGACTGTAAGATAACAATAGACAAGTGCAGTAGAAACATCAACAACATCACACACACTGAACACAACAGTTTTTCACAAGGAAACCTTTAAAGGACAAAAACCCCAAAAGCATTAGTAATTCATCTCTCCAATGAGATGACTTGAGTTTCTCAAAATTCTGAGATGAATGTTCTTTAATAATTCTCAAACCCTAATAGTTTTGAAGCATAGATCAAAATCCACAAAATATGAATTTTACAAAGAAATTCAAATTAGGGCTTTCTGCCCTAATTCTTCCAGCTGCCCGAGATAAATTTCTCGCTACCCGAGACTACCCGGATATGTTGTTGTCTGCATAGACTGCTGCCCAAGCTGTATGGAGCTGCCCGAACCCTGTTTTCCTGCTGCATGTGTTCACGGCTTCCGGCCCGAGTTTGTCTCAACCTGCCCGAAGGTGTAGCAGGTTGCCATGTACCTGCCCGAACCCTCTGATGCTGCCCGATCCTGCCAGTGAGAGATGGATGTCTTGTTGTTGTTTTCGTCAGGGTTTTATTGTTGCCCGTGAGAGTAATACCCTCACTGCTACTGTCGTTAAAGCTTTAATGTCACTCGTGAGAGTAATACCCTAGTTGTTGTTGCTCACGGTAAGGAGAAAGGTGTAAACCTAGCTTAGGGTTAGACTGTAGGATAGCAATGAAGATACACTAACTGTTTTAGGGTTTGTTGTTAGTTGCAGATAAAAGATGAAGATGCTCGAGCAATTGAGGATGATTCCCTAGCTAGATCAAACCTCCATGCTAGGGCCCAAAACAAGAAATGTCCACTCTTCCAGAAACCCAGCGAAAAAATTTCTATGAGCAGCTGAACGATGATAAGCAAGTGTGTGTAATAATGAAATGGAGTGATCTCCTTTTATAGCCTTTGGATCACCTGGATGTGGACCAACACTCAAAAAAACAAATAATAATATTTATTCTTTTATCTTTTTTACTTTTACCTTTAGTGGTACTAAAGGTCTTTTTGCACTTTCACTTTGACTCCTTAATGGTCTAAGGGTCCTCATGTATTTTTGACTTTTACCTTTAGCCTTCTTCAAGTGCCCTGTGGTCAAAACAAGTGGTCATAGGGGTCCATCCCCACTCAAAGTGCATCATCATAAATAGAGAGAATCACTAATGTTTATCTCACACTCCATGTGCCACAAAGATCGAGTACTAGGTGTCTTAATCAAGGGTAGCTAAGCCTCGGAGAAGATCACAAAGCCCACAGATCGAGGGTAGGAGTGTCTCACATGCCCAAACCCGGTTTAGGACTTATAGTGATATCCTGGTAACAAACAAGGTGCCTCATCAATAGGCTGCACAATTTGACCCAAGTTCAAATACTTGGTAACAGACCAAGCGCCTCCATTCTCCCAAAGAATGGCCCTCAGCCCTACGCTGAGTCCTCCAGTACTAGACTGGTTCATCTTCCTGGTAACTGACCAGGTGCCTCCATTCAAAGAATGGCGACTCAACTCTAGGCCGAGTCCCCTAGTGCTGGACTGGTTCCACATCTTGGTCCTCGACCAGATGTCTCCATTCAACAGAATGGCTACTCAACTCAAGGTTGAGTTCCCCCAGTGCTGGACTGGTTCCACATCCTGGTCCTTGACCAGACGTCCCCATTCAACAGAATGGATACTCAACTCAAGGTTGAGTTCCCCCAGTGCTGGACTGGTTTCACATCCTGGTTCTTGACCAAATGTCCCCATTCAATAAAATGGCTACTCAACTCAAGGTTGAGTCCCCCCCAGTGTTGGACTGGTTCCACATCCTGATCCTTGACCAGATGTCCCCATTCTCCTAAGAGAATGGCTCTCAATGCTGCTCAGGAAAAAATCAACAGATTTAAATTCCCAAGTCTAGATCTTATTGAGTAATTAAAAGTTCTTATTTCAAATACTAGATCTAGCTTTCTTTTCGCAAGTTTAAGGCTAAAATTTAAAAGTACTTGGTTAAAAAGATTAAAGAGTTTTTCAATTCATTCATTTGGCATTTAGTGATTGAGATTTGTTTGCCTTTCTGTTAAAGAGGCAAGCAAAGATCCTAAGAAGGAAAGCTTCCTAGCTTGCCTTAGTCATTTTTAGCTAGTTTTACTTAGAAATTTTTTAGACATTTTTTGTAGACTTTCCCAAGACACTCTTAAAGTGTTTTTGGGCATCTTTTCACATTCTTTTCATCTCTGTTTTTGCAGGTTTAGCGAAAAGGAAGAGGAAACTCTGGCGAAATTTCAAGAAATTAAGCCATAAGAAGCCCAACGGAGCTCCCCTCTTCACAAAAATCAATTTTTTTAATATTTTGTAAGCCTTTGGATTCGATCTATAAGGACCAAAGTGCAATTCTCAAAAGGTTGTAAAAAGTTTAATAAAGTTTCGAGTATGCTTCCAAGATCCCACTCCCCATCCCCCTTGGGGAGATCTGTGTCAACGTGATTTTCATGGTTTGATTTTTTTTCTTTAGTTTAGTCTTTACTTTTTTGTTTAGTTGATTTTAGTCTTACCTTTTTGCTTTAAAGAAAAGAAATACTAACCCCACACATTCCCGAGTTACCTGAAAGGGGAAAGAGATTTGTGGTATATTAATTAAAAAATATTTCATTTACTGCATTTTTCCTACCTTTTTTCAGCAAATTAACCCCCTTGCTTTCCCGATTAAGGTTTACAAACCTGAAAGAGACTCTTGGGATCTTAATAAACAAGAAAATCTGTTCTAAAATTCTTAAAATTAACAAGACTCTTATCCTTGTATGCTCTACCTCCACTGCAACTTCGTCTGATCAGTTGGTCGTATCAGAAAATGTTTTAAGTGACTAGTAATTAGTCTCATCTTTTAATTGATCCCCAAATGAAAAATCTGGTTTTTTTGAATATTGTTAAGTTGTGGGCAAAATATTCAAGTGAAGCGGGTACCACTAAACAGTGACTGCGGGGCCCCATCCGGTTACACCCTCGTTTGGTGTAGTGTTGGA
>LPNX010215085.1:216661-241700 GCA_001517045.1 Pseudotsuga menziesii | reverse complement strand
TGGCAACTCCATGTACATGAGGATGTACATAATTGTACCTTAGAAAAATCTGAGGATTTTTCACTTCTGCAGGGCTATTGCCCCTTTGTAAAACGAAATGTACGCTCCCCTGCGTGGGAAAATTAATGTAATTTTATGTGCTAGTATGGGTCATATGATACGGATGCCACACCATGGAACGGGTTGTTAGGGAAGTCCCCTCATCGAGTGTTTTTCCCAATTCCAATTGACCTTGTTGTGTAAAGGAGTTTAATCGGTTTGGTTTTCACTCAAAATCCTCCAAAGTGGTGACGGGCGTTCTACCAGTCAATTCCATGAGGTGGCTAAGGCTTCAAAGTGTGATTCATGACCATGCTAGGCATTTGTCTAGAGTCTTGCGGAGTTTCGTTGTGTTGTTGTATTTTTAATTATTTTTTCTAGTTAATTAATTTCACCCCTTGGTGATTAATTAACTCAATCGTTGATATAATAATGTAATTGCTCAAGCATGGCATTTTGTAATAGGGGCTATGAATGCAAAGTTAATTGCTATGAAACCCCCTAAGCCACTGCTTCGAGTCCCATGTCATTCTGATGAGTGGTTGAGGAGATAGACCATTTTTGTCTAAGCAAGGTCTATTTTTCCTAGGGAATTAATTAAATTCCCTAAGTCAAAATTCACATTTTTTGATTTTGAAGTAAAAAATCAAGAAATGCCATGGTAAGTTAGTTTGGGGATTCCTAAGCCTAGGAAAACTTATTCCAAAGTTTTTCACCCCCCCATGGCCTAGATATTAATTTTTAAGTTATTTTTTAATTTTTCCTAAGTCAAATTGGAAAAATTTTAAAAATTAAATTTTAAATTTTAAATCTAAGGTGAAATGCATTTTAGCCTAAGTCTAAGGTTAAATTTTATTATGGGAGCTAATGACCAAAGTCAAAGCCAAGTTAAGTGGAAAAACCTCACTAAGGGAGGCGCTAGCACATCTGTGGAGGTCTTCTACATTAAGAGGGGCGTCACCATTTATGAAGACTCCAAGAAAGATAGTGGAAGGCGTCACCATTTAAAGGGCCCACTTTTTTAAAAGGGGGGGTGCATGCATCTAAACGAGGCGCCGGTATATTAAGATGGAGACGCTACTAAATGGAAGCGCTACCATATAGAGGGGCCCACGCTAAAGTTAGAGGTGGCGCTAACACATCAAAGGGGCCCACGCTAAAGATTAAAGGGGCGCTACCATAAATAAGGTGGGGCGCTAAGTTTAGAGGGCGCCAGCGATAAAATAGAGGATGCGCTGGTTTAAAAGAGACGTTTTTACATTTGTTTGGTGGGGCGCTAAACTTGGGGGCGCCACCATTTTTAAGAGGACGCCATGTTTAGGAGGGCGCCACATCAAGTTAGAGGAGCGCTCCATATTTAAAGAGGGCAATATCATATATGAGGACGTCTAGCTACTAAAGAGGGCGCTACCACATGATTAGAAGACCACCATATTTGGAGACTCCACCAAATCTAGAGGGGGGCGCCTATGCTATTGGGCCCACTCTATTGCTATTTTTATTTATTAACCTAAAAGCTCATCTAATGGTGGATTTTTAGCCAAAGACCTAGATCCAAAGGTTAATATTGTTAAGACATGGATAAATCATTATGGTCTTTGATTAAAAAATTAATCTAAAGGTGGAGATTAATTGAGAGGAATAGAAAGCCAAATACCTAGATCTAGTGGGTGAGATTAAACCCTAGATCTAGATCTAATCTCAACCATTTATCTTCAAGAGGTTGGGGATTGACTCAACTATTTAATGAGGTCTCACTCCCTCATTAAGGATGATCTCTCATGCTATTGTTATGCTGCCGGAAATTTCTTGCTCTCATATTCTCTTGCTATACTTTGTATTGAAGATTTGCCCAAGTTGGGCCATTAAATAAAAATTTCTTTGGAAGGATACTATGCTGCAAACTCTTTCATGATCCAAATCTTTGTAAGGTAACCTTGTATTTGTCTTGTTTGCATTTATTGTATTTTTCTAGTTAGCTCTCCACAAAGTATTTTGTGGAGAGATTAAAGAATAAAAGTGTTTTTATTCTTTCTTGTGAATGATTTGACATTTCTTACAAAGTGTTTTGCAGGAAGTGTTAGGTATTCATCACTAGGATTACAATTCTTGCAGGCATAGAGTTATTTGCAGGTTATTCAAAGCAAGGAGATCTCTCCAAATATCATTCCGGCAAAGTTTTAAATTCGGCCATCTACTTTCAGCCTTCATAAAGAGGGGTTTATTTCACTGTATAGTGAATGTAACCTTTGTTTTAGGACCCTAACCTCTTATTAGTTAGGGCTTACATTTCCATTGTTTAAACACTGTTTAGCTAAGTTTCTTCGATATTTATCCTCCGATTCTTACAGTTAGTTTGAATATTGCATTTGTATAATTTCCAGCCTATATTTATCTACACTTTGAGCTTAATCGTGGTATCCCTCGTCTGAGATCAAGCAATTGTGATCAGAACGCGAAGCGCTCAAAGTTGTAATAAATATTTGTCTGTCATTCAGTCTGCATAATAGTTTCCGGCCCTTTAAATCGCTCATTTCTGCAATATTTTTCACTCATATTTTTATGTAAATTTGTAAATCTTGTACTAATATTTTAACAACAATTTTTAGTGTTTTTTATATGATTTCCAGCGAAGAATAGCTCGCTGGTTTATGACAGGTTATGCACATTTTGAAGGAGATTTGATGCCCGAATAGGCCCAAGATCTCTTCAAACTTCCACCGCTTCAAAAGGGGTTCAAACCCTCAACCCTCTCTCTCATATTTTTCCAGTTTATTGTAAACCCCAAAGAAAGTCTCTTGGGGTATTCTGTAAAGTTTTGTAATCATTTGTAATTTATAAGTAAGTAGATTAGGAAGAGGTAGATAACTAGTTTTATTTCCAGCTACCCACCCATCTTTGTGGCAGACCATCATCTCTGTCACAAAGATTGTTGTGAGGTGAGTTTATTGTAATTGTTGTGTTTTTCTTTCAAGTTTATGCAATTTTAATTTTCTGTTTAAAAGTAATCATACAACCTATCAAACCTGTGTATCCTCTATCCGCTTGTCATCTCCCTTTAGGGACTTCAAGCCGGATATGAAAAGCAGGGGAAGTGGGGGCTTAGGTAATTAGAATAACTTTCCTTTTCTTGTACTACAATCTACAATCAAATATTTTATTTCCCAAGTCATTTGTTAATCGCTTTAAAATAAACACTGCATCTTAACCATCAAGATTAAAATTTACTCTTAAAACTTACCAACAACAACTTCCCACATCCTGCTCCTCTACTCGGTTATCGCCCTTCGGGGTACTCCGAGATACGACCAGGGGAAAGGGAAGTCTTAGTTTAATAGGCATCCATCTAGCCCTTTTTCTGTCAACTAAAAACAGTGACCTCAGGAAGCTAGAAGGGGTAGCAGACCGCGGGCGGTCTGTAGGCGCTTTGACGTCCTCCTTGTTGAGCACCGGGGCATTGGGGATTGACCTGTGAGCTACGGGTGGGCTTTGCTCCCACTTTGTTGAGCGCAACAGCAGTCCTTCTTTGGCTGGAGAAGTTCTAGATCGGGGTAGTCACACCACCGATTCTAAAATTTAAATCCAAGAAAAAAAACCTTAATAAAATCAACTAAAATAAACCAAGAGACAATTCAAAACCGGTTCTACAACATTCATTTATTTCATAGCACTCTTTCACTCCAACACAATACTACAATTTTTACTTCCAGCACTTTACTTCTCAGTTACATCTATCTGCTTTCAATCCTGCAAGTGATCATGTGGTGAATGTTAACTGCTTAAATCTTTTCATACTTTAAATTTACTGCTGGTTTAGTAATCTGTATTCATAACAATTTTCTGCTATTCCGTAAATTTGTTTCGTTTGTCCATACATTTGTTTTATTTCATTACTGTTTATAATCATATTGTTTGTTCATATATTTCTTTATTAAACATTGAAGCTATAGTTTAATCGCAGATCAACATTTCATTTTTCATAAAGACGAAGTCTATCTTTTGACTCCATTATCTAGGCACTGGTCTTGTTTATATAAGGTCTTAGCCTCTTTCCTTTTAAACGATCCCTTTAATTAATCTTTAATTAATTAATAAACCTGGAACTTAGTTTTCCCTTAGGGACTACCCCCCTAGGATCTGTTGGGATCTTGCCTAAACGGAGGAGTTGCGGACTGTGGTGACAGTGGTCCCCAGCTCTCACTTGCCCCCAAGGACACACATAGCAGGTTGTGACTTTCCTGCATCTTAAAGTGTGAATTAGGCGGCAACACAACCTTTGACCAGAGTGCCAATTTGTCCAGTTTTAACATTAAAATGCCACTTTTATGCACTTCTAGCCCAAATAATGCCTTACGTGGTTTTCCGGCTACCTGACTAATGTAGAAAGTGGTCCCATGGGTAAAGTGAACACTTTGGGTGTGAAAACGAGTGTCCCCACGTCAGAAACGGACTCCGTATCTGACTTTTATTACAATCTGAAGTTTTTTAATTAAACCATTAAAAAATGGCTTAAAAAACGGAAAAAATTATTTTTTGCGGAAATTGACGAAACTCTAGGGGGACCTAGCACATGTCCATACGACTCAATTCGAATTCCTAGCATGGTGAAAAACACCGACACGAAGGCTCTAATAACCTCCCTAGGCCGAAACACCAAGATGACTACCCCAGCTTTGGAGGTGTGAGTGAAAAACTCAGAAATTATTAGTCGTTTGTTCAACAACCAATAATAACCAAGGGAAAAAACACTCTGGGCTAGTCGGCTTGATACTCAAGTCTGGGAAGCCGAGCCTTTTATAAAAAATTAAATGCTAGGACATTTTTTACAATTTTCCCAAAGGGGTATGAACATGTGTTACAAAAAATAAAACGGTCACAGAGGCCTGAAAGGACTTCTGAACTCTGAATATGAACAAGTATCTTGTTCGTCACTGGCGGCTCACTGAAAGTCCAACTAGGTGCAGCCTAGTCGGTAACAGGACACACCCCTACGACTCTGGTTTAGCCGACATTTCGTTGTGAGAACCACTGCTAAGCAATTCCGGACATATTCCTCGTACCCCTTGGGTATATATGGAATTCCCTCTCCCTTTTAATAATCCAGATCACTACCATATTAATAAAATCGACCAACAATTTACCCACTCCCTTAATCACTCATTAATAAAGCTAAAACTGACCAAGGAGACAACTCTGATACTTACACGACACAACAACACTCCACTTTTACAAGCACTCCATATTCATCGGCACTGATCTATGTTATTTTTCATGCTTAAATCAATATCGCAAAATGTCACGAATGATGTTTACATTGTCATATGTTGTTGATGTGATCTCTTTCTTGCAATAGTTTGTTGTGATATTTATTCATTTCATCTTAACTCCTAGGGTAGTTGTTTTTACTTTCATAAATTAAACAACCATAGATTATTTTCATAGGGACCAACCCCTTGGCTTCTCTAGGAGTTGACCTAAACGGAGGAGCCGAATATCAAGTGACAGCACTTGGCTCGAGCTTGCCCCCAAGGTCGCACCCAGTGGCTTGAATATTTTTGCCACGTGACCCAAGGTGCAAATTAGGCGACAACATTTTGACATCGTTGCCGGGGATAAATCTTTCTATTCCCGGAATACGACCTTTTGAGTTTTCTGTCTTGTTTTTCGCTTTGTTTGATGAATGTTGTAAATTCAATAAACTTACTCAGATCATATGGCAACTCCACTACCCTTAACTTTACCAAGACGCTCTACAAGAAGAAACTCTGAAGGCTTGCTTCAGTTCATTCCTAACCCTGAACAGGTTTACCATAGAAGGAAAAGCAAGCTAGCTTCTCATAATGTAATATCCCAAATCCAGATATTTTCTATTTCTAAACAAATATGCTGATACAACTGGGCATGCAAACTGCCATGCAAAAATCCCTATTTTATAGGAAAAATTAGGGTTAGGGTTTGCGAGATAGAATGAACACTTACCACTAATAAGCCGTTTGAACTGCTCCGGAGAAAGCCTGCCAGTACTGATAACTGGATCGAAGATGGGCTGATCTCCTCTGCTTCCGGTGGACCCCCAGCAGCAAGACGCCTCAGTCAGAAAAGGGTGACGCCCTCAAGGAAGGAGGTGTCCGATGGCACTGCGAATTTGCAGGGCTGATAGCCTTTCAGTGCCGGAGAGAATGCATGTGGCATGCGGAAGTTCTGAGACCTCTAGGCAGGGTAGCGAATTGTTTCAGAGAGGCAGCTACTCACGCCCCTGGGACCCCGAAACTGCTAATAACTGCTTCGGATGAGCACTGATGGATCTGATATTCACCGGGTACCGGAGTATGAAGCTGATGATGAGAATGGTGCCTGAGTTTCGAAAGGAAACTGTGATCTGAAGGCCCAGCAGCTAATTAGGGCTTTCTGGCTGAAAACCCCCCCTTACGGCTGCACACGTGTCCCTGCAACGATCTATACCATGTACTAGATAACTGATGAATGAATGAAGAACAAGTGGTGAACCTGTATGGCTCACCCGGAATAAGACTAGGACAGATGTTTCACTGCCGAAATCCTGTTAGCTGAAGACTTTGTCTCCAACCCCAACTGCTGTGCTGCTATCCAAGAGCTCCCAAAATAATCATAATCAAAAGTGAAGTCTCCTTTCGCTTTATCCTCTATTTATAAAGTTCAACTGGGCAAAACCTAATCTTTGACCTAATTAGGTCACTTTATCTTTTAATTTGCCGTTGACTTGCATGCATGCGGATGGAGACTTAAAGAGTGCATGCATCATTAAATAATGCTTGGATGCTATGCACGAAGGTGGCCTTTGGCCCCAGTGGCCCTTCTTGACCAAATGATGATGCCCTAGATCTTCTATGGATGGCATCAGTCCTAGCTGATTCCCTAGCTGTCAGTAACCGCTCGAACCCACAGGAATCACATAGGTTAGCGGTTTTGGGCCTCAAGGCCTAATTGGAAGAGGACATTACACATAATATCCCTAAAGATCTCTCAGTTGAGTCAATCTTGGACATTCACTTTTTATTTGTTGATCATTCTCAATCAAGTAATCAACCTAGTACCATGGCTACTCTTTTTAAACCTCTAGATTATTCCATCGTAATTGGGCAACCTCACAACATCCCTGATAAAGCCATTGAAAAGGTTCCATCTTTTCATGGTAATGATGCTATAACTGCTAAATCTCATTTGTTGGCTTTTACGCAGTGCTACAATAAATGGTGCCACAACGTGAACCACGAAGATGTCAAAATGAGGATTTTTTCCTTCTCTCGAAGTTGATGCCTTCAAGTGTTTCACTTCTTTAGACGACAGTGGTATCAAGACCTTCAAAGAATTAAAAACCGTTTTCAGTCAGAAAAGGGGGGATATGAAAGAAAAAAGGCACCTATTGGCTGCCTTAACAAACACAAAAAAGAAGGTGAATGAAACCATTTAAGAGTTTAATAAAACATCCAGTGATATGGTGGGTAGACTCCATGCTGATATTAAACTGTCCGATACCTCAATTCTCATATATTACATAGAAGCATTCAAAGGAGAAATGCGGTATTAACTTAGAGACAAGGAGCCAAACAACCTGAAGAAAGCCATGGTATAGCTGAAAAGATAGATAGGAACATGCAATCTTCGGGAAAGTCTAATATCCCTGGTTTTGTCAGAGGCACCATAACCTCTTCCAAACCTCATGATGCCAAAGGAAAAGCAGTTGAACCCGAGGGCAAAGATGAAGGTAAACAATCAATGAAGGAACTAGCTGACCTAATGAAGCAAATGATGATAAATTGTACCTCCCAAATGAATGCAATGCAGAATAGGATAAACAACATGGAAAAGGCACAAGT
The DNA here is from genome assembly GCA_001517045.1 of Pseudotsuga menziesii. Lineage (NCBI taxonomy): Eukaryota > Viridiplantae > Streptophyta > Pinopsida > Pinales > Pinaceae > Pseudotsuga > Pseudotsuga menziesii. The sequence goes on along the minus strand of LPNX010215085.1, from coordinate 233,805 downwards.
TTCTCAAAATCATAGAAATTTCCAACCTAGTCAAAATTAGGAATGGAAAAAGAAGTATCCTCCCTATCAGTAGAGACCTCCAAATCAACTTCAAACAAACAATGTAGTGATTAATGAGGTTCCTCCCTATTGTCGGCCTTGTGATGAATTCCATGAGGAATCCACTTGTCCAAAATTTTGCTACATTGTGGAACAAGAACAAATGGAAATGAATAATGTTGTGGGTTATCCTAGATGTCACGACTACATAAACAATGTAGGATATGTTCATTGTATTTCAAGAGAAAAATGGAAACGGGCAAGGGATTACAGTCAGGAGAGGATAATGCATCGAAGATTTTTAGTGAGAAACCTACACCTGAACAGATTATGGAGAGGTACAAAGGTGTGGTTTAGCAAAGGAAGAAGAATATGATCCCAGCCAAATCAAATCAAGATATACCAAAGGTAGGAACTCCTCCCCCTCTAGATCTAAACATTAATTTGGATAATTGGTTGTCGAGTGCTAAAAATTTTGTCCCAGTAATTGAGATCCTTAAAAATTTTGGTGAGAAACCTACACCTGAACGGATTAAGGAGAGGTACAAAGGTGTGGTTTAGCAGAGGAAGAATAATATGATCCCAACCAAATCAAATCATCATATACCAAAGGTAGAAACTCCTCCCCCTCTAGATCTAAACATTAATTTGGGTAATTGGTTGTCGAGTGCTAAAAATTTTGTCCCAGTAATTAAGATCCTTAAAATTCCTAATCAGAGAGATATTTTCAAGAAAACCTTAGAGGAACCTAAGGAAAATATGTTTGAAAAGTCTAAGGAAATATCTACTGAGAAACTTAAAACAATTACTGAGAAACCTAAAGAGAAACTTGTCATGTCAAAGGAAAAGGTGATGGACAAACCCATAGAAAATTTGTCCAAGAAATAGAGTAACTTCAATGAAGATATTCCTATTATTTTGCATAGTAGGGATCCTAACAAAAAAGACTATCATACCTTCTACATATCATTAATTACAAATAGTAAATTATTGCACAACTGCATGCTTGATTCAGGTGCATCATGACTAGAAGAATCAAGGAACAAATGGGTTTAACAATCTCAAGGACATATCAAAATGTATGTGCCATGGACTCGAGAGAAATCGATGTCGTGGGTATAATTTTGAACTTTCCAATCAAATTAGTTGCATACCCTCACATAGGTCTAACCATGGACATAGTGGTCATAGATGTGCCTGACAGATGGGGAATGTTGTTATCAAGAAAGTGGGTTGCTTCTCTTGGAGGATCTATTCAAATGGATTGGACTTACGCCATGATTCCAACTTCTGAAGATGCACATGTTAAGTTATATAGAGAAAATGAGAGAGTATCATGTGGAAGATCCGGATGAGCCAGATAACGAATATATTTGCGAAACAAATAATCTTGGAAACCACGCCATTTATGCAAATTACCTCATACCCATCAGAGAGAAAACAAAAGATAAGGAGTTTGATGAGCTATGGAGAATGAGTTTTGATGGAGCTTTTTCCAAAACCGGAAAAGGAGCCAGTATAGTCCTAACTTCACCCTCAAATAAGAAATTCAATTTTGCTTACAGACTTGAGTTTGATGCATCCAATAATGTAGCAAAGTATGAAGCACTATTGTTAGGACTTGAGATTGCAAAAGACATGGGTATCAGAGTGTTAAGTATCAAAGGTGATTCAGATCTAATTATTTCCAAGTCAAGAAAACATTTGCATGTAAAAGTGAAAGGCTTGAGCAGTATCGAAACACAGTTTGGGCCATCATGGAATATTTCAATGCATTAAACCTTATAACAGTCCCTCATATGGAAAATAGTGAGGCAGATAGACTTGCAGTTGCAGCTTCAACATTGGAATTCACAAAGGAATTGGTAAAAGGAGATGGAAAAATTGAACTAAATTTCAGGCCCTCAATCCCCGATAAACTTAACCGTTTGCAAGTTTTTCAAGATGACGGTCAAATCATAAGGTTTATTAATAATATGCATGAATTTTTCGACTGTCAAATCAACTATCAGGATGAGCAAAATTCCCATATTGAAAAAGAGGATCAGCCAAGAAACCCTATCCCCATGAATGTTATTGAATGGGAGCACACCTTTGATAGGAAAGACAGATATAAAAGGAAAGAAGCTATAAAGTTGGAGAATTACATAGAAATAAATATTGGTACTGAGAAAGAACCAAGAAATATAAAAATCAGAAAAGGTACTTCTAATAATAAAAGAAAGGATTTGATAGAGCTAGTAAAGGAATACAAAGGTATGTTTGCTTTTACGTAAGATGAGTTAAAAGGCTATCGGGATGATGTATTTCAACATAATATCCCACTAAGGTCAGAAGCTAACCCTTTCGACAAAAACTTAGAAGAATAAATCCCAAGTTGGCCTCCATGGTCCAAAAGGAACTACAGAAAATGTTGGCAACTGGCATCATTGCACCAACCAGACATTCATCATGGTCCTCAAACTTGTTAGTAGTAAGAAAAAATAATGGACAGTTGAGGATATGCATCAATTTCCGAAACTTACATATCTCATGCATAAAAGACAATTACCCTTTACCTGATATGGAAACACTATTGCAAAGAGTAACTGGGTCAGGTATAATGTCTATGCTAGATAGTTTCTCAGGATATAATCAAGTGCTTGTTAAAAAAAGGGATCGACACAAAACCACCTTCACCTCGGCCTTGGGAAACACTTGAGTATTTGAGGATGCCTTTTGGTCTTTTGAACGCAGGTGCAACATTCCAAAGAGCCATGGACTATGCCTTCAATGAGTTAATTGGGAAAATAATAGAAATCTACAAAGATGACCTTACTATTTTTTAAAAAGAAAGATCTGACCACATAGTCCATCTCAAAAAAGTGTTTGAGAGATGCAGGAAGTTTGGCATATCATTGAACCCAGCCAAGTCAATATTTGGAGTTGATAAGGGTAAACTGCTTGGACACATCATTTCCAAAGATAGGGTTCAAAATAGACCCAGAGAGGGTAGAAGCTATAAAGAAAGTCTCCTTGCCCCATAATAAGAAAGCCCTACAGTTATTTAATGGTCAGATCAACTTTATAAGGAGGTTCATACCAAACTTGGCGGAATTAATGAAACCTATGCAGAAACTACTCAAGAAAGATGCTAAGTTTGAATGGGATAAAAAGGAAAGAAATCTTTTGCAACCATTAAAGATTGTATTGCAAGATCTCCAATTTTAATAAGTCCAGATTATTCCAAAGACTTTCAATTTTTTTCGTTTGCATCAGAAGACACAATTGTCGGAGTTTTGTTGCAAAAGAACAAGGAAGGTCAGGAATAACCTATTGCCTTTATGAGTAGATCCTTACAGAATTCTGGACTAAAGTACACCTCAATGGAAAAACAAGCGTATGCCCTTGTAAAGTCTTTAAAACACTTTAGAACCTATATTGGCTACTCTAAAGTAATTGGCTATGTCCCTCACTCACCGGTGAAGGATATCCTATCTCAGCAGGATGCATTGGTATAAGAGGAAAGTGGGTATCAAAGATCCAGGAGTATGACTTAGAAATTAAACCCGCTAAATTAATTAAAGGTCAAGGACTTGCTAAAATGATGACAGAGGGCAACAAACAGGCCTTAGGTATGGTTTGTCAAAAAAGTTCATCAACATCAGCCATTTCTACAGGGTTCAACGTCTTCAACAACAATAGTGGTATTCAAAAATTATATTATACCTTCTCAACCTAACTTGTCCAGATCATTTGGTTGCCCACAAGAGAAGGTCATTTAGATTGCAAGCCACCAAGTATTGCCTTACATAAGAAGGATTGGGTTGGAGAAACCCAGATTGTCTCATACTTAGGTGTGTTGATGAAGAAGAGTCTAGAATGTTGAAATAATGTAACTTCGAATAATATTTTACTTGTACTTCACATTATTATTATTCCTCCTTCGAGAGATGTTACTGATGTAAAAGGCCATTTAAATGTCATGAGGTAAACCCTCAGTTGTAAGTCGAGTTAATAGCACCCTAAAAAGATGAATATAATTATTATTGTGAAGTTTACCTAGGTAGGTCGGCCCTGCCAATTAGGTAGGTCGGTCCAGTTAGGGTAAAAGTCAGTTGCGAAGTTAAGTATAAATAGGGAGGCGCCCTCCCTCATTTGTACACACTCGCTGGCACTTGTATTGCACAAGAGAGACAAAGAAGGAGAGACAGAGAAGGAGGAGGACCAGTGTCTTTGGTGTTTTGGCTCTTATGCTTGGGGTTTGGTATCTCACTTGATGAGACCTTGTTCTTTGGTCATTGCATACTGGTAATCTATATTGAGAAAGTTTTGCTAGGTTCTTCCCTTTAGGGTTTCCCAGGGTAAATTGTTGTGTACCTTGTGATTGTGTTTCTTTCAGTGATCCTTGTTGTCACCTTTCACACACCTGGGGGAACGTGGCAGAAATCTTCAAGCCACTCGGTGTGTCCTTGGGGGAAAGACTCGAGTCAAGGTTGTCACCTTGTTCTTGACTCCTCTGTTTAGGCCAACTCCTAAGCGAAGCCAAGGTGGGTAGACCCTATTAGTTTCTAAGGTTGTTAAGGCTTAGTGTGATGATGATTGAGTTTCTTAGGAGTTTGATGAAAATAAACATTTGAACAAAATATTGCAACAGAGTATGTTTAAAACGCGACAGCATATAGATCAACACATGATATATAAAGCACACAAAAGCAGATGATTGTATAACGTAAATACCAGTGCCAAAAAATGGAGTCCAGACATAAGAGAGTGTTGTTTGTATTGCTGAGAAAATATGTTGCAAGTGCTCTTGGTCAGTTTTAGATTAATATTGCAAATGAGTGGATTAAATTAAGGGGGAAGGGAACTCCAAATATACCCGAAGGTACGAGGAGTATGTCCAAAACCCTTATCCGATGTGGCTTCACGCAAGGAATATGTGGCCTGGGTCGAAGTCTCTGAGACGTGTCCAACACTACACTAACAAGAGTGTATCCTGACGGTGTCTCAAGGTCTCTACCCAGTTGTTCCCGCTTCCTTTGTGGATTTGTCCACTGCAACGGATCAAATCGAGGCGTTGAATTTTTGCTTGGGGAGGTTAATAGGGAATGTGAAACTAATTAGACTAGTCACCCACGTTGCTTTTGATGAAGCTAACTGATCGGTCAAACCACAGCGCTGGAGAGCATACACAACGTAGCCTCTGTAAATTTTAAGGATTTTACAAATTGTTTTGTTCGTTAAAAAGAAAACTTAACCTCCAAGAGTCTCTTTCGATTCAAGTGAACCTCAATCGGGAAAGCGAGGAGGGGTAAATTTCACTGTTACACAGGGACGCGTCTCAAATGGTCGAGGACGCGTTTCGGTGTTTCTCGCGTCTCGAGGACTCCGAAACTCCATGCGAAACGTTTCGGGACGTCCACCTTTTGGCGAAACTTGGCGAGACGCAGACCGAAACGTTTCGGTGGGCAGCGAAACTTGGGGCCACTACCTGGCGTCCCGCCCAAAACTCCGAAACTTCGCCGAGACTTGTGGGCATCCCGCCTCGAAACTCTGAAACTTCCTCGAAACTCCGAAACTTCCCAAGGATATTTTCAAATTTTTTTCTTAATTTAAAAAAAAAAATCATTAAAAAAAATTAAAAACACTTAATAAAACTGAAAATTTTATTATTTATAAAGTTATAAACATATATATTAAAATTTTAAATTTAAAACATAAAAAATTATTAAAAACTAAATAATAATAAAATTTTAAATTTTAAACATAAAAAAAATATTAAAAACTAAATAATAAAAACTAAATCTAATTTACAATGTCTAACCTATACTATAGATCTAAGCTATCGATGGTCGTGAAACAAATACACAGCGCTAACTTAAACTCGTGAGTATTGTTGCAGAGGAGAGGAGAGACCGTGTTGCAACTTGTTGTCGTCGTGAGTGTTGCTGCATGAGAGGAGAGAGCCCATGAGTGTTGAGAGAGCTCGTGACTTTTGTTGTGCGTGAGAGGAGAGAACCCGTGCCTGTTGCAACAGCGAGCTTGTTGCCACAAGAGAACTGTTGCTTCCAGGGCCGAGTGGGAGCAGTATTTTAGCTTGGACTCTATATATTTATAAACTATAGTTATTATTCATACTGATGATTGAGTCTTTGAGTCTTTCTCTTTCCTATTTTTTAGCAATCTTAATTTACTATTTTAGCATTTAGTATTTCAATGTCTTTGACGTTTAGTGTTACTGTTTATTGTTCAGTGTTTACTAGTTTAATAATTTTAAATTTATTGCAATCTGCAATGTCTGTTTAAAAATTAAAACTTTTATTGTGTTGATGTGCAGTATCATACTATCTAGTATCATTGATTCATTTTTTCAATCACTTAAAAGTCAAATCTGAAGATTATCAAATATTATGTGCATGTTAATCGCATATTCATATTGATATATTTATAAATTATTATTAATATAATGATAATCTTGATGAATCCTGTAATGTGTTTGAACTTGGAATTTTGCATTTACATTGCATGATTGCAGATTCCAGAATGATGAATGTTTGTTATTGTTGGGGTTTATATTTTTCATATTTTTAATATTTTTAAAATTTTTATGACTATCGCTTCCCGCCGTCCCGCCGTCCCCGCTGAATTTCTCTAAAATTTGGGGGTGGTCTCCACACGTCTCGAATGTGCGTCTCCCCAAACCCATGTCCCGAAGCCTTGGGGGAACATTGGTAAATTTTAGCATGCAAAGTGAAATAAACTGAAGTACTGAAAGAAATAATAAGTTGTCTAATTAAATCTACCACGCATCTCTTTCCTCTTTCGGATAACTCGGGAAGTCGTGGGGTAAGTATTAGTGTTACTTTGATCAATAGAATATGGAATGATATTATCAAATTTGTAGCATCTATCAAAGTATACTATCTTTCACGAAAGAACTAAACTAAAGCAAAGCAAGAAAATTTAAAAAAAAATGAAAAAGGCGACAAATACGCAGATCCCCCCGGGGGGATGGGGAGTCGACTTTGAAGAGCTTACTCAAGATCTTTGTATTAATCATGGTTACAATCTTTATGAGAAGTGTTATTTGGTCCTTGTTATCTGGGATCCAAAGGCTTACAAAATGTGAGAAAAAGAAACCTGGAAGTAGGGGGAACCCCTGGGAAGCTTCGGATGGCCAAAAAATTGAAATTTGGGCAAAGTTTCTTTCTCTTTTTTGGCGGACCTACTAAAAACCAGCAAGCATATGTTAGTGAAACATGCCCAAAAACACTTTGGAAGTGTCTTTGGACAACCGACAAAAATTACCGAAAATTTACTAAGTTAAACTACTTTAAAGAAATGACGCAAATAACTCAAGAGGACAAGTCCTCTTGAGGATCTTGGCTAGCTTTGGGGAAGCCAATAAAAAAGCACTTGATTTGCTAAATAAAACTTTTAAATCAAAGAAACTAGCTTTATCTCAAGCCTTAAAATTTTACAATAAAAGAGACTTGCATAAAGAAAGCTAGAAATGCTAGATCTAGGGAAAAAATATGAATTTTAAGAAACTAGAATCTTAAGCACTTTAAAAAAATTAGATCTATGATAAATCTTCTTTTTTAACTTGAATAGATCTAAAGCATTTTGAGAACGAATAACCAAGAAACTGAATGAGAAGTTTTAATTTTTAAAGGAAGAAGGTTAGGAGCCCGGGTGAAAAGATTCAGCAATTGAAGATCGGTTGAAATGCTTCAAGAGGACAATGTTTCTTGAAAGGTGAGCAAAGAGTAGGAGAAACAAACTAGATCTCCTTCAAATCCACCCAAGAGAAACCTGATAGATACTTGCACTTGCATAAACTTGTTAAAGGGTTAGTGAAATCCAAAATGTGAATGAAGAGAGCATACTCACAAACAGGTAAATATGCAAAATCTTGAATTTGACAAAATGGAATTTTCACTAAGAGTTGAAACAATAATGCTCATCCTATTGATTAATACTAATCATTAGCCCAACCCTTCAATATGTTATTAACAAAATGCAATATTTTAAACTATACAATTACCTCAACAATACAAGCATAGCACCATCCAGCTAGAACAACAATCCACAATATGAGCTCCAAAGCCAATCTTTATTCACATAAAATATTCAACAGATTACAAATAAGAGCAGAGGTTCCATACACTTCATGCCAAAGAGAGTGAATGGACCTTGCTTAAATAGCCAAGAGAGACCCAAGGGGAGTGCTACCTACACTAAAGATAGACTCAAAGTGTATCTGAGTTGAACTAAGTCAAACTGAGTTGAAGTGAATAGGAACTGAAGAGGTGAATGACACCTCTCTCACCTAACTCACCCAACTCTCCATTAACTTCCAACACACCCACCAACCACCCCCTAGCTTGCTTTCCCTCTCCCTTCACGCGCAAGTTTATCCACCACTCATTCGCTAGCTTGATTGGCGCATTCACTATGTAGAAATAATAGATCAATGCTATGAGCAATGATGCTAAGAAGAAGCACAGGAAATAGATCTTGTTACTAAGAATTCTCACAAGCATACACAGGAAAAATAGAGAGAAGAAAAGAGACTGAATCACATGAATGAAGAGATGAATATTGGTGTGTATCATTCCATTGAATAATGATGAATAATAGTGTACATAAATAGTACATCCCTCATAGGAAAATCGAATTGTATGGAAACAACTCATAAAGCTCAAAAAGGCTGACTTACCAAAATATAGCAAACCCCCATAGGTGGCTAAAGCACTTCCCAAATCTATCAAGGACCTCACGAGTTGGCAAAAGCATGAGTGAGTTGTCAAGGAGATGAAAAAAACATGTTAATCCTAGAAAATGGAGAAAAACTAATGGAAGATGGGTTGGAAACAAAAGCTGTCAGTTTCCTAGTTGACTAGCTTTTATCTTATCCATAGAAAAGCAGAAAAAGCAGAAAAAGAAGAATAGAGCAGAATCTGCTGTAAAGTGCTATATACTAATTCTGGATGGTCAAAAGGTGGTCAAGATCAACCCAGAATTAGAAATAAATCATTCCTAGGATATAGATGGCATGTATTGACTTTAAGGTGCAAGTGGATGCCAACTAATTAAGCTAGTGGGTGAATAATTAATCAAATAATGATTAATTATTTTATCCTAAGTTGTGAGTGGGTTTAATATATTCCAACACCCCCCTATAAGTCTAACTTTATGATGGTATGAAAAAAATATCGATGCATATAAGGTCCAGCAACAAGGTTATGGTCACCCTTTAACAATTATTATGTCTAAAAAAGTGAGGAAAGAGGCAAAACCACATGGGGAAAATCCTCCCTCAAGAAAGGACAAGGCACAAAATTTTGAAATAATATGCCTTCAACATATCCTTATCTTCACTTGAATGAGCTGAATGAAATGCTTCTAGATGAAAGACTTGTTGAAGAAATCACGAACTCCATGATCATGCGCTGGAGTGTAGAGCCTGCAAGAAGGAAGAGGAGAGACTCCTTGTATCTCATCATCTAATGAAGTAGGAGCATTATCTAAATGTTTCTTTCTGTTGTCAAACTCTGATCTGCAAACATAATCTGAAATGGAAAAGAGATCTGTGCATACTCCTTCCCAAAGAGTACAAAAATTAAGACAATTTATTTCACACCCAATTCCCTGAATAGCTGCAAAATTGTGATGTGAATCACATGTCAATCTTCCAATCTAATGTAGCACATGTATAGATCTGATATGAGGCTAATAAAACTCTGATATATCAGAAATATTAGCATATGGATCAGCAAGGACAAAGGCTTCAGTGGCTCCATGAGGATATAGGGCTAGACTAGGAAAATTATGAGCAACTGGGAAAAACTAATAGGTGTAAAAATCTGAATGATGGATGGGCATAAGATCTGAACCATAAGTGTTTAGAACAGATCCAGACATGTTTAATATCAGTCCAAATATGACTAAGGACATGGATAACTAGCGACTGAAAGATAGGAAAGACTTCAAACCATGTAAGATAAATATCACTGCATAAGAGACCAGTGAGGAATCAACTAGTGAGCTTGGGATTTGTATAGTCTTTGGATTATTCAAAGGTATGGATGGTGGTATTATATGTGTCATGACATGCATATCAGCCTGCAAACAATCTTCTAAATCAGACATACAAGCTTGCGAGGAAGAGCTGCTCAAACGCAAGTCAATATCTAGTGAAAAATCAAAATTCTTGGGAGATGAATCTAGTAGACTGAGAGGAGGATCATCAAAGAAAGGTTCTAATATTTCTGATTCTGATATATCAGAGACTAAATCTATATCAGAGACATGAGAAAAGGAAAGAATTCTGGCACTCAAAGCATAAGTTATATCAACTTGGAACTGCGCAATATGACATTGTTCTGAGGAATCAGCAGGCTTTTCAAGTTCATTTGGAACTTCGATCTTGTGATTCTCAAGAAGCCGAGACATGATGTCCATCTTCTTCTTGAAACACTTCTTCTCTGAATGAAAACCCTTGCTGCAATAAGAACACTTGGATGTGCTCCCTTTCTTCTTAACTTCTTCATTAAATCTTCACATGAATCTTCATCTTCAATTTCTAACTTTGGCTTCTTCATAATTTGCTTCTCTTTGATTTGTGATTCTTGCTTCCTTGAACCATGAGAGCATGATCCTTGCTCTTGGGAGAATTAAGAACACCCATATGGATCAATTTATCCTTCTCCTTTGTTAGTGAATCAAGAAAAGAATTTAAAGAAGGCATTTTCCACTTAGGAACAGCAAGCCTAGTAGCATAAAAGGTAGACACAAAAACTGAGTAATCAGGACCCAATTTCGAAAGAATGGAAAGGATTAATTGATCATCTTCTTTCTCAATCCCACATTGCTTGAGCATTAGAACTAGTGACTTGAACTTGGTGAAGAAACCCTCAAGAGATTCGAAATTGCTTTGGCTCAGTGAGAATAACTCAATCTCCAATTGATGCACTCTTAGCTCATCTCGAACTCCAAAGAGAGACTCCAATTGAGTCCATACTTGGTTTGGAGTGGTCAAACCATCTAGATGAAAGAGTAGATCAAGAGAAATAGAGAGAAAGCAATCCATAGGCTTCATCCAACCTATTGCGCCACTTAGCTTTCTCAATCACAGCATTGGGCTCATTCTCCAAAGCTAGAGTAACTCTGTACAATCCTCTACTGCGCAATAGAATGGAGATTTTGGCTTTCCATTCGTGGTAGTTGAAGGGAGCAAGAATTATTGATGAAGGAGAATTCATATTGCTGAATTGATGTGCTCAAGAAGAAACTCTCTGCAACCTGCAAAACAAACTAGGAGAAAATCTTGTAAGCTAAACAAGCTCTTCTTCAGAGAGGGATAGGAGACTGGATGCACTCCTCACCTCTAAAGAACTTGATCAACCTGCTACTCTGATACCATGTAGAAATAATAGATCAATGCTATGAGCAATGATGCTAAGAAGAAGCACAGGAAATAGACCTTACCACTAAGAATTCTCACAAGCATACACAGGAAAAATAGAGAGAAGAAAAGAGACTGAATCACATGAATGAAGAGATGAATATTGGTGTGTATCCTTCCATTGAATAATGATGAATAATAGTGTACATAAATAGTACATCCCTCATAGAAAAATCGAATTGCATGGAAACAACTCATAAAGCTCAAAAAGGCTGACTTACCAAAATATAGCAAACCCCCATAGGTGGCTAAAGCACTTCCCAAATCTATCAAGGACCTCGCGAGTTGGCAAAAGCATGAGTGAGTTGTCAAGGAGATGGAAAAAACATGCTAATCCTAGAAAATGGAGAAAAACTAATGGAGGATGGGTTGGAAACAAAAGCTGCCAATTTCCTAGTTGACTAGCTTTTATCTTATCCATAGAAAAGCAGAATAAAGCAGAATCTGTTGTAAAGTGTTGTATACTAATCCTGGATGGTCAAAAGGTGGTCAAGATCAACCAAGAATTAGAAATAAATCATTCCTAGGATATAGATGGCATGTATTGACTTTAAGGTGCAAGTGGATGTCAACTAATTAAGCTAGTGGGTGAATAATTAATCAAATAATAATTAATTATTTTATCCTAAGTTGTGAGTGGGTTTAATATATTCCAACACACTAGAGGTTGACATCATCCTCTTCCTCAAACCACATGATATGCCACACTTATATCATATCCAACGTTCTAAGTTTTGTGAAGAGGGTTCCACTCGCTAGCCTTCACATATGTTGGCACATTCACCATTCATTGAAGTTGACATCACTTAAAAATAACCATTCGCTACCACTAAAAAAAAACAAAGTTTAAAACCATCACATGGAGAGGATCACATGTTTTATGCGGACCCATGACATGTCATCCCATCACTTTAATATTTTAATTCTTTGACATTTTCAACTTTGTCCTTTTGTGCCAAGTTGATGCACTTTACTATTCAAACGCTGAAATGATGCTCTGTTAGCTGAATAATGCTCCATGGGGTGTTTTGATGGCCCGAAACATATGAAAAGTGGCCTCTAGGATAAAGAGGACGCTCTAAGTGTGAAAACAAGCATCCCGACGCCAAAAACGGACTCTAAACCTGACTTTTATTACGTTTTGAAGTTTTTTAATTAAACCATTAAAAAATGGCTTAAAAATGAAAAAATTATTTTTCTCGAAAACGGACGAAACTCTAGGGGGACCTAGCACATGTCCATATGACTCAAAAAGAATGCCTAGAATGTTCATATACATTGACACGTGAGTTGTAATAACCTCCCAAGGCCTAACCACCAAGACGACCATTCCAGCTTTGGAGGAGTAGTGAAAAACTCAAAAATTATACATCGCTTATTCAGCATTGCATAATTGACAAGGGAAAAAACACCTTGGAATAATCAGATTGATGTTTTAAGTCATAGAAATCCCAACTCTTTACAAATTTATTATGCTAGCATACTTGATTACAACTCCCCCAAGGGGGTATGAACATGCGGTACAAATAATAAAAAGGGCCTAGAAGGCCTGATGAACTTCTAAACTCTAATCATGAACAAGTAACCTTGTTCAAACTTTGCCGACTCACTTCAAGTCCAACTAAGTAAGACCTAGCTGGTAACATCTGGCTCCATCTAGGGAAAAATGCTCTAACTGATCTTGTAATCAAAAAGGGATATGTGAGAGCCCAGAATCTCTAGTTCCTGCACAAAACTAAAGCCCATCAGTATCGCACATTTAAAAGATACCAAATGAAACAACTAAGTCATAAATAACGTACAAGGTTAGTATACAACATAATATACAATAATAAACATCATTACTTTACAAATAGAAAAACTAGTGTACAAAAAATAATTGACCTAACAAGTACTCAAGAACCACTATACAAGAAATCTATGGTACAACAATAATATATAAGAGTATTGTACAAAACGAAAAATAAAAGGACGGTTTAGAAAAATCCTGATTGTACACGATGCCCTTATGGGCATCAGATAGCTTCACGGAAGAAAAGCTTGAGAAGTCGACCATTTACGGGAAGGACCAATTTTTCTCCATCCATGTTATTTAGATAGAAAGAATTAGCACCTGCTAATTCATAGATGGTGTATGGCCAAGTCCATAAATTGTCAAACTTTCCATGCAAACCAGGCTTCTCTGTGCGCTTGTCCCATACCAAAACAGTATCCCCGATCTGGAAAGGCTTCGACCGAGCAGACTTATCAAAGGTCCTTTTTACTTTGTCTGAATTCTGGATATTCTGATTAAGGGCCTTCCTTCGATTTGCATCCAACTCTATCAGTTGATTAACCATATTTTGAACAGCATCATGATCTGAACTGAAATCCTGGAGGAGTTGATACAATGGAAGCTTTAGATGAACAGGAAAAGTAACATCAAGGCCATAGACAAGTTCGAAAGGACTTTTTCCAGTGGAACTCTTCTTTCTTATCCTATCAACCCATAAGGCATACTTGATCTTACTATCCCACGATTTCTTGTTATCCCCAACCGTTTTCTTGATTATGGTCATTAAGTTTTTGTAACTAGACTCAGCCAGACCATTTCCTCGAGGATAATAGTTGGATGAATGGGATAAGACAATGCCATACTTGAAACAGAAGGAAGACATATCTGAAGAACTGAAAGCTTGACCATTATTTGCTGTTAGTTTCGCTGGCACACCGAATCTAGTGATGATTTTGTCTTCAAGGAACTCCATGACTACATCATCAGTTGCCTTCTTGGTGGGTATAGCTTTAACCCACTTGGTAAAATAATCGGTAGCAGTAAGGATCCAAGAATATCCATTACTAGAATTATCCTTAAACTTATCGATGAAATCAATTCCCCAATGCTGAAAAGGGGCTTGGGAAACTATTGGTTGAAGGGGCAAAGCTTTCATCTTCTGCTTCCCAGTGAACAACTGACAATGGGGGAAACTTCTGACAAAACTATGCACATCTAAAAAAAGGCTCAGCCAATAATTACCTGCTCTAAGGATTTTGTGGGTTGTTGTCTTTGCTGCAAAATGTCCACCACAAAATCTGAGTGGAACTTAACTGTGAGTTTTTTGGACTCTAGTTTGTCAACACATCTAAGTACTAGACCATCTGGGTTTCTCCAACCCAATCCATTTTGTGTTATACAGTATTTAGTTGCTTTTAACCTTAATGCTCTTCGCTTATGACCAATTAGGTGATCTAGGCATGCAAGGTTATGAAGGAAAAATATTATATATGGATACCAAGGTTGTTGCTCTAATCTCTGAAGCTCGTCTGATACACGTTGCTCCGAATTATTATTCTGACAAATCATTCCTAAGGCTTTCTCATCTCCCTGAGTTAACATCTTAGCTAGGCCCTATCCTTTAATTAACTTAATGGGTTTAATCTCCAAGTCATAGTCTTGAATCTTTGAGACCCATTTTCCTCTTATGCCTAGACAGACTTGTTGAGATAGGATGTCTTTAACTGCTGCATGAGGTACATATCCAACAATTTTTGAGTATCCAACATAAGTTCTAAAATGCTTAAAGAACTTGACAAGAGCATATGCCTGCTTTTCCTTGGTGGTATACTTCAACTCTGAATGTTGCAAGGCTCTACTCATAAAGACTATAGGTTGTTCTTGTCCTTCGCTATTTTTCTCAAGACACCAGCAATGGTGTCTTTTGAAGCAAAAGAGAATATCTAAAACTCCCGAGAGTAATCTAGACGGACTAGAACTGGTGATCTAGCAATAGCATCTTTGATACATTTGAATGTTGTTAAATTTTCATATGCTTAGCTAAGACATCAGTATTTCATTTCATTTTTATAACAAAAGCATATAAACAGGATCACTGAAAGAAACAGCATCACAAGAACAACACAGATTTATCCTAGAAAAAACCCAGCAAAAGCTTCCTCAATATAGATGCCCCAAAAAGGTAAAAGATAAAACCAGCAAGGAGATCAAAGCCTGATCCTCCTCCTTCTCCTGCTACTCTTCTCTTCTCCACTAATGCGCTATACAAGTGAGAGTGTGTGTTCCAAATGAGGAGCACTACACCTCTATTTATATTCATCCGTTCACTTAAGTTAACTCATCTGTCATGTAGGCTCGAGTTAATCATGTAGGCTCGAGTTACACATGTAGGCTCAAGTAACCACACTGGGGTGCTAATGACCCACCTTTACAATTAGAGGGGACTGCCTCATGACTCTTATTAGTTCTTCCGATTAAGAGCATCGGGGTACAAAGTAATACAAGTGGTTCTCCCGGTAGGACCATCGAGGACCACAGAGAAATACATATAGAATATTCTTCGAAGTTACAATATTTCAACACTCCCCCTTAACGAAAAGGGTATTCTATAACAACATCAACAACAACAATAATAGGAGAGAGATAGAGGACATCATCAACATCATCAGGGTGATACATCTATAAATCATTGGAAGCTTTTCAACATCATGTAGGCTTCATCTTCAATCTTTAGTCTTCCGCATCATCAGTACTTTGACCGCTTCGATCAGCAACATCTTCAGCATCTTGACTCTTCAATCAGCAGCAACATCTTCAGCACTTTGACCTTTCAATCAGCAACATCTTCAGCACTTTGACCTTTCGATCAGCAACATCATCTTCAGCACTTTGACCTTTTGATTAGCAACATCATCTTCAACACTTTGACCTTTCGATCAGCAACAACATCATCATCATACTCTGATCTTTCGATCAGAAACATCATCATGAAAACATCATCAAAACATCAACATCATCATCATCAAAATATCATCATCATCATACTCTGATTTTTCAATCAGAATCATCATTATCATCAGCCTCTGATCTTTCGATCAGAAACATCATCATACTCTAACATCAACTCATCATCATATTCTGATCTTTCGATCAGTACGTCATCATCATCATACTTTGATAATACGGCATCATCATCATCAGGATCTCATCATCATCACATTCTGATCTTTCTATCAGAGACATCATCATCATCATCGCATTCTGATCTTTCGATCAGAAAACATCATCATCAGCAGCAACATCATAATCATAAGCAACTTCTGATCTTCTGATCAGAAAACATCGTCATCATCATATTCTGATCTTTCGATCAGAGAACATCATCATCAGCAACTTCTGATCTTTCGATTAGAGAAACATCATCATCATCATATTCTGATCTTTCAATCAGAGAACATCATCATCGTCAGCAACAGCATCATCATCATATTCTAATCTTTCAATCAGAGGGCATCATCATCATCAGCAACTTCTGATCTTTCGATCAGAGAAACATCATCATCATCATATTCTGATCTTTCGATCAGAGAACATCATCATCAGCAGCAATAGCATCATCATCATATTCTGATCTTTTAATCAGAGAACATCATCATCATCAGCAACTTCTGATCTTTCGATCAGAGAACATCATCATCATCACACTCTAATCTTTCGATCAGAAACATCATCATCATCATCACACTTTGATCTTTCGATCAGGAAACATCATCAGCAGCAGCAGCAGCCCACAGTACAAAGACAAAGAAGTCTTTGGATCTCTTTTGGACTCAAAATCCAAGGATGATGCAATCCTATCACATTCTCGACAACCGAGGT
>LPNX010215085.1:185273-214135 GCA_001517045.1 Pseudotsuga menziesii | reverse complement strand
TCATAAAACATATGCATAACGACAAATTCTTATGCATCATGCAACTATTTAGCCAATATAACATTCATCCATATCTCACAGAAACTTTCTAGATGCCTTCATGACATCATTGAGATTGTGCACTAATCAAATATGTCAGCAAAGAGGTTCGATAAGTAGCACTGGAGAGTTGTATAGCGCCATGAGCTACTTACCCATCACATGCATATTAGTAGTATTAATGTAAACAATCTATCATGCATAACACATCAACTGAATACAATCAAATGTATAACAAAACAATATCATGAAATGGCAAATGAATACTTATCTTTTATTTGTTTTGTGGGTAGACTCCATATTGATCATTCTGCTTTATCATCTTCTTCATTCATGAAATCATCATTTCTTATCCAAATGATAAGATGAATAAGAGGTTCTTCAAGAATTGAGTTTTTCATATTCCTCATCGCTTGAGGGATCTTCTTTGAATGGTGAGAGCTTGATCTTCAATTTCTCCCATCTTCTTCGTCTCTTCTTATTAGTCGAGCTGAAAGTAATCACTTACTTCTGGCATACATTCTTCACATGAATGAATCCCATGATCCTGAGAGGCCATTCAAGGTGGCTATCACCACTTTTGCATACTTCTTCTTCTACCGCTTCAAGGTTTTCTGCATTCTGGATATTCACATTCTTCAACTGTTTTCTCAAAGCCATCTTCTGATTTAAGTTCTTATCTTCAAATAACTTGATCAAGGAATCAAACATCTTCGGTGTCTTTAGGGAAGACACTTGTGGTATAAGTTGATCCGTGATTGAATCAACAATGATCTTCTTGGCCTTGATCAAGTTCTTCTTGTGTAAGGCTTTGAGCCTCATCTTCGTATGGAACTGGAACCTCTCTGCTCATGTAGGTGTCCAATTCATTTTCTTCAGAGAGATCAAATACTTCCATGCTTGGAAGTTGTCAACTTTACCAAGCTTATCATCAAGCTGATGTGATATATCACTTTGAAATGAGAACCTCAAATGCAAATAGCAAAAGATTAGATCTTACCGATTTGAGGTGTCCGTCCTACTTCCAGAGCTGGCTGATCTAGGGCTTGTCAGAGAAACCCTAATTTTCAAAACTTGGAATCTTTCAGATCTGATTGGATAGAAAGATAGATCTCTTCAAATGGAGCTATCCAATGTACTCCTTTTCTAAAAACAGTGGAGGAAAGCTCCCGGAACAGGAAGCCCTAGTTTTCCAATTTCTTCTGCAGAAATGCCTATCACTGTTTCTGTGATATCTCCGAAATTACTGTTGCTTTATGTCTGAAATTTCGCACTGAGGTAACCTCGCATGTCCCTGATCCAACACCACAGGTTTCATCAGAATTGGTTTCACCAATTGGGATTTATGATCATTTTCCCAGGGTGACCTGTTACAGGACTGTTCAGAACAACGAAGTTGTACGACATGCTACGAGTCACTAGTTCATCTTCTGAGTCTAATCTTCAGACCATAGAAAGTAAAGTCCGTGCTCTTTCTGGAACATCTTCAGGAATTCCATTTGGACCTAGGTAGCCCAAGCTATAGCAATTTTCTCCAGGTGTCCTGTTTAGGGATGAATTCTGGAAGAGGCTAGAACCATAACTTGGAGGGATCATATCTCCCAGAATATAGCGAATCTGAAGCTGAATTTTGGACACAAAGTACATCAGGATTTTATCTTCGGCCTCTGCAATTTTCAACTCCTGATCCTTCGCTAATCTCGGGATATAGCGAATGTACCAAAACTTAGCAGTTTTAGTATTTAGGGTTTTTCTGGCTCGGGGTCAAACTAGGGTTTGACTTTCCCAAAGTTTCACCCAACTAAAAATCTTGATCCGGGTCTCTAAACTTCGATTTTCATGAGGAGAGCAATCCTATGCTAGGCTCACTCAAAAATTCTTCTTCTGCAAGAAGCCCTAATTTCTTCCGAGGAGAGAGAGAGGGCTATTTTTCTTTGTGAAAGCTGTCGTGTTTAGGTTAGCTCTGATACCATGTTAAATTTTCATATGCTTAGCTAAGACATCAGTATTTCATTTCATTTTTATAACAAAAGCATATAAACAGGATCACTGAAAGAAACAGCATCACAAGAACAACACAGATTTATCCTAAGAAAACCCTAAAGGGAAAAACCCAGCAAAAGCTTCCTCAATATAGATGCCCCAAAAAGGTAAAAGATAATACCAGCAAGGAGATCAAACCCTGATCCTCCTCCTTCTCCTGCTACTCTTCTATTCTCCACTAATGCACTATACAAGTGAGAGTGTGTGTTCCAAATGAGGAGCACTACACCTCTATTTATATTCATCCGTTCACTTAAGTTAACTCATC
The DNA here is from genome assembly GCA_001517045.1 of Pseudotsuga menziesii. NCBI lineage: Eukaryota > Viridiplantae > Streptophyta > Pinopsida > Pinales > Pinaceae > Pseudotsuga > Pseudotsuga menziesii. Next base: position 211,785 of record LPNX010215085.1, on the reverse strand, counting down.
TGTCATGTAGGCTCGAGATAATCATGTAGGCTCGAGTTACACATGTAGGCTCAAGTAACCACACTGGGGTGCTAATGATCCACCTTTACAATTAGAGGGGACTGCCTCATGACTCTTATTAGTTCTTCCGATTAGGAGCATCGGGGTACAAAGTAATACAAGTGGTTCTTCTGGTACGACCATCGGGGACCACAAAGAAATACATATAGAATATTCTTCGAAGTTACAATTCTTTTCCTTCATGTGTCCATTCAAATTTAGCATCATTGTTTAAAAGTTTATGTAAAGGTTTCATTAATTCTGTTAGATTTGGAATGAACCTTTTGATAAAGTTGATTTGACCATTGAAAGATTGGAGGGATTTCACGTTAATGGGCAAAGGGACATTCTTTATAGCTTCCACCCTTTCAGGGTCAATCTTCACACCATTCTTTGAGATGATGTGACCCAACAACTTGCCTTCTTCAATGCCGAAAATTGACTTGGCGGGATTCAATGAAATGTCGTACTTATGACATCTTTGAAAACCCTGCTTTAAAGGTTTAACATGGTCAGATCTTTTCTTAGAAAAAATTGTTAAATCATCTTGATATATCTCAACAGTTAAGCTGCATGAATATGACAAAGAACCCCATGTTCCATTATAAGACGAAGCACATAGAAATTCGGTACTTCTACATTCATGACATTGTGCAAAAGGGAGCTATAAATCTCCAATATGTGAGCACAAATGAGCAGGTTGCAGATGTGTTGACTAAGTCTCTATCTCATGTGAAATTTGAACACTTCTAAAACAAGCTTGGTATAATCTGTAAGGACTTCCCTCGAAAGGGGGACTAGTATTGATACTATGAAATCCTGATCACAGTAGGTAGCTCATTGGGATTGATCATCCTTAAACTTGATCCCATAATTCGAAAAGCAAGGTGTTATCACATATATTGTAGCCGGGCTACCATATTCTATTTTTCGAATTCCAGTACACTTTTTTTAGCCAATTCCCTTGAATATGAGATGTTGAGATGAGCATCTATGATGGATCACTATTTGATGATGGACTATAGTACTTTCCCATGCCATGACTGAGTCTCAGGACACTCAGATTTATGGACTGATGTAGCCATTTAGCCATTTATAGAGCAGTCAGTATTTCCCAGAGTTGCAGCAACAGTTTCTCAGTGGACAGATGTTGGTTCAGATTGGTTATTTACATGTATATGATTCAACAGATATTATCTTGTGTTATGGTTATTATTGCTTTTATACTCATTCTTGTGACATGTCTGAGCATTTAGTGTCATGATCTGGCGATCATATAGATATGTGGACCTGATTGTATTGATGATATGTATGTATGTCCCTACTTAGACCTAGAATTTCTTGACTCATACTCATTTGGTTTTTCCGTCCTTGGGGAGAATAGAGGTGATCATTCCCGCCATACTTTGGCTTGCTAGTGTTGGTCTCATTTTTCACTATCTCCACCCATCCATTACCTTCCAGTTATGATTATATCCCGACCTACTACTTGACTTGTGGCATGGAGGACCTTTCCCCACTATAGCCTCTTTGTTGGATAAGCTTCCCTGTTTATTTGTGTCTCGGCTCTGAGTTGCCTAGGTTGTGTTGGATAAACCTAAAACAAATAGCGTTGCCATCAATACAATGTTTATGGAAATGAAATGAATATCTTGTGAAAAGCCCATTCATCAAAAGAAGTGTTTCTGAACATACATGAATGCAAGGCAAGCCTAATGAAATTGGCTTTGAAGTGTAAATGTCAAATGTAAAACCCATGTAACAAGTGTTTTTGAACATGCATGGAGCATGAAGCCTTAATAAATAAAAATCAGTGTAACAAATGCATGGATCAAGGCTATGGAAACTCGAAGGCCCAAAAAGCAATGGTTCTTAAAAGTTATATCTAAAGATTGCTGGCCTCACTTGTATTTGATTTGGATTGTGAGCATTTGTCAAGGTGAATAAGCACCTCTGAACGTAACTTACCCATTTCTGAGACACCACCATCCCCTGTGTTATTGTTTGTCCGACATATGCTAGAGTGAGTATCCTTTCCATATCCAAAGTGTCACAGTGTCAAGGTAGTAGTCACCTGTTAGCCTAGCCTTTTGATTTTTAGCCTTCATCCTTCACTAGCAAATTGATTACAACTATGAAGTGAGTATGGTCTTGAAAGTATGGTTTGAGTCGTAATTAATAATTAACAAAACTCTATATCTTCGGTTGATAGATCGCTAGTCAAATGATTACTGCTTGTTATAATTGTTACTTGAATGATTTGTAGAGCATGTCTTGACCTTTAAACACTTGTAGCAGATTGATGTTAGCCTGGGTCATATTATTGATTATTTGATCATTTACAGATTATTATTATTTTATCTGTCTGGGCATATTGGATATTGTACATGATCATGCAGAGATTTGTAGGGTGTATGAGTATACACCTTAGATGGATTTGGGCTCCCTCAGTCCAATGAGACAATTTGTTTTCAGTTCCGGGCAGTTACAGTGATGATTTGTCTCAATATACCATTTTGGTGCAGTTTTGCCTTGTTAAATGACTTGTCAGAGCAGAATGATGATTTGAATGGTTCACCTAAGGCGTTGTATGAGCAGGGGGTGGTCCAGCCACTTGTTTTTACCATTATCCCCCCCCTCCCAGAGAGCCTGATGGGCTCAGTTGGACAACGCAGGCACTCCAGGTGGCAGTTTGGGCAAGATCACAGTTCCCGAGGCAGATTAAAAATGGTAAAAATGGCTACTGAAGAATTCGATTTGGGCTACTGAGGCAAGGAAATGGCATGGGATAAGTTTTGATGATGAGTGTGATGTCTTATGCCCCTTCTCCAGCAGTTTCAGCATTCAGGAGGACCTACATCCATCTCTCCGGCATGTTTTATGATTTTCTAGAGCTTTTGGAGGCTCACGATTTTCCTAGAGAGGCACTATTTTGCATTTAGACTAATATTGTATTTATATTGTGCCATGGGGACACACTAAGGGTGTTAGACACTACCCTCTAGACCTACCATGAGCTTTATTCATGTTTATTTTGTCATATTGAGTGGGATCCCCTCTCCTAGGGCGATTTTGTCCATTGATGTGTTATATTATTATATTGATCCATGTACTTTATGTTGAGCTCATCTCAACCATTGATTAGACCATTTTGATCTTTTAATCTTAGCCATCCATTCAAAAGGTGGTTAAGATTTTGGTATATCTCTATCCTATTTAAAGGAGAGAGCTTCTCATTGTAAAGGGGTCTTTGGCTCTTGGAATATTTATAATAGAAAAACTCATTTGTGGAAATTCTTGGGTCTCCTTTGCATCTGGTGTTCTTCGATGGTGATTGGAAAGTCTATCGCATCCTAGCATTTGGGTATTTGGGGTGAGATCTATATTTTTCGTGGAAACTTTGTTTTGTCTACAGGAGGGCAACTTCACTTGAGCATTTTTGCAGGGGTTCCTCAACTCGCTTGTATCAGGGGGTTATCATTAGTATCATTATGATCTATGGTTTCATCTTGCTATTTTTTTGTAGCATTTGTCCATTTCTCTTGATGCATCAAATCTGATATTGTTGACGTTTGTTTGCAGGAGGGAGGGCGCAGTGGCTTCCTTGGGAAAATCGATTTGCATAGAGACTTTCTCCAAATCTTCTCAAATTGATCGGGACGGCATAGATCATCATCATCAAGGCATCTACAAGATTAACTGTAATGTCCCCTTTTAGGAAATTTTATCAAAATGACCAATTCTTCAATTCTTTCACAATGTACTCAAATTCATCTTCTTACAACTCTAGTTATATGGATTCAATTGATTCCAAAATTCCTCCAATTGCTTTCAAACTTGGTGAGGAAGGTCCTGAGGGGTGATGGGACATATTAGCACATATATCAGACATATAATCAACTGATATACCCAACCATGGTCTGCAATTTGCAAGGGAAGAAGTTTCAGGACAAGAATAGTCAATCTGGGAGGTGGAAATCCCCCCTGGGTCCTGGAACAAATCTCTTCACAACACTGTACAACATTCACTAATGGTGGTTATAATACTTGGCTCTGTTATTAGACATTAATTAAATTATATTTGAATCATCTTATGTGGTTTTGAGGTCGAAGAGGTATCCAAGAGAACTCCATGAATTAAACTAGTAGTTTTGAGGTTCCAACCCCCAATGGTAGATGACTCCAAATAACTCCAAATGCTCTCGAATTGTACCAGAAGGTGTATGAGTGATATAATAACTTAATTATAATTTTCAGGGATGTATTATGGCCTTCCAATTACTTCTTCAAGTCTATATCAAATTCTGAATAAGATAGATGCTTTAACTAGCAATTTTGGGGTTCAAATCCCCCTCGGGGTGAATGATAGAAATGGCTTCCCAAGTGTGCTGCAACCCAATCGAATTCTCAAATTGAAGCAAGGGATATGTAGAAGACATTATCAGAGACTCATATACATAACCAATTGACCTCTCATGGTTGTTATCACTTCCTTCAATCAAATATAAAAAAAAAATAGTTTTGGACCCCTAGGGAAACGAGATGTAGTTTGCTCCAAATGATATGAAATTCGACCCAATGGCCACAAATTCTCAATTACTGAACATGAAACCCATAGTAGACATTAATGACAGTTCATTCACTCATAAATCATCAATGGTGCACACATATATTCGATTCCATCAAGATTGCAAGAGTTTACAACAAGGTATTGGGGAAATGGCATTGTTTCTTCAATATTGGACAATAATACATGAGATATCTTGGCCTTTCAACCTGAGAGCTTTCTGAACTTGAAATACAGAGCATTTACATCAGAATACAAAACACTGGAGCAAGAGAAGCTCCCTCAAAGAGATGAATAGCTCACCAAATGCGCCTCACTCCATAGAGCTGAAAGATGGTGAGAAAACTTGAGATGAATGGAAGAACAAGCTGATATTGAGATGTCCATGAGCTTCCTGTAGCTTGCACCTATAACTTATGACTCCATTGAAGCTCCTTGAAAGACCTGAGTGGCCTCTCCAAATCACCAATTAGGATGAGAATCTTTCACCCTCGAAATTGGCTAAGGCAAGGAACTAGTCATCCACTAGCTCTCTCTTCACAAACCCAAATTCATCAAATGATCAAAAAGCTTCTTCTCATGGCTGATCCCTGTATTTTATAAACATTATTGGTCTTCTAAGGTTCCAAATCCATCCATAAACCAAAGCCAAGTCAAATTGGTGTGGTTGCTCATGCTATGCCATGTGGCCTCTCTCTTCACCTTCCCTCTTCTCCCAAATTCGAGTAGGAGCCTCTTGGCCTTCTCCAACTCCCAAATTCGACCTCTAAGATGCTCTATTCAGGCCTGACATGTCTGTTTGTCAGTATGCCAGCCTTCAGATCTGACTTGTGTCATAACTGTCATAGAATCTCCATCATTGGTGTCATAGATGTCATAAATGTAAGGGGAATCTAGCCAAGTGTCCATGAAACTCCCATTTGGCTCTTCTTCTCCCATGTAAGTTACAATTCATCCCAAATTCGACATATGAAGTAACTGGACAAGTATATCAACCTTATAACCCATCCAAAAACATTAGGCTTCCCATAGATTCGAGATTGCAAGAGGAGGATACCATGTGGCACCAATTTTCTAGCTTGTGTGGGAACCATAGTCTCCATGTGTCTCCATGCTCCATTGCCACTTCAATTTTCTCTTGTATTTATTTAATAAGCTACATTATTAAATATTTATCCTCTTCTAATATCTAAACATCATTTATTATCCCCCTTATTCCAAATCTTAAAGCTTCCACCCCCAACCTAGGAAACTAGTGATTTTCTTCCTTGGCAATTATTTGATTTTTAGCATCCATTTGACAACTTTCATGAATATGGAAAATGTGATTTGGCCATTGTGACCCAATGCAAAATTTGGGACATTACATTAACCAGGTAAGATCCACAGGTTAGTTCTTCTTTTCTTGATTCCAATCTGTTGCCCACCTATTTTGACTAGGTGGCAACTTCATGTACATGACGATGTACATAATTGTACAAATTGTACCTTGGAAAAATCTAAGGATTTTTCCCTTCTGCGGGGCAATTGCCCCTTTGTAAAACGAAATGTCCGCTCCCCTGCGTGGGAAAATTAATGTAATTTTATGTGCTAGTGTGGGTCATATGATATGGACGCCACACCATGGAACTGGTTGTTAGGGAAGTCCCCTCATCGAGTGTTTTTTCCCTTTCCAATTAATCTTGTTCTTTAAACGATTTTAATTGGTTAGGTTTTTCACTCAAAATCCTCCAAAGTGGTGACGGGCGTTCTAACAGTCAAGTCCATGGGGTGGCTAAGGGTTCAAAATGTTGTTCATGATCATGCTAGACATTTGTATAAGAGTCTTGCGGAGTTTCGTTATGTTGTTGTATTTTTATTTATTTTTTCTAGTTAATTAATTTCACCCCTGGGTGGTTAATTAACTAAGTTTTGATGTAATAATGTAATTGCTCAAGCACTGGCATTTTGTAATAGGGGCTATGAATGCAAGGTAAATTGCTATGAAACCCCTTAAGCCACTGCTTCGAGTCCCATGTCATTCTGATAAGGGATTGAGGAAATAGACCATTTTTGGCTAAGCAAGGTCTATTTTTCCTAGGGAATTAATTATTTTCCCTAAGTCAAAAAATCATATTATTTGATTTTGAAGTAAAAAATCAAATAATGCCATGGTAATTTTGTTTGGGGGTTGTTAGGCCTAGGAAAATTTATTTCAAATTTTTCCACCCCCCCATGGCCAAGATATGAATTTTTCAAGCTTATTTTTAATTTTTCCCAAGTCAAAAATGGGAAAAATTCAAAAATTAAATTGAAAGATTTAATCTAAGGTGAATTAGTATATTTAGCCTAAGTCTAAAAGTTAAAAGTTTATTTGGGAGCAATGGGCCAAGGTCTAAGCCTAGAGGGCAACATGATTTAGGCATGGTCCACACCCTTTTAAAGAGGAGGCGCTACCATTAAAGGGAGGCGTCACATGTTTAGAGTGGTTTAAAACCCTCACTAAGGTGGGCGCTAATGTTAGAAGCTCCTCCAAAGAAGGCGCTATACAATAGAGTAGGCGCTAATGGATAGAGAGGGCGCCACATTTGGAGAGGACGCCACATTTAGAGGGCGCTACCCATATAAGGAGGGCGCTACCATATTAGAAGGGCGTCACGTGAAATAAGAAGGGCGCCACATATAGAGGAGGGAGCTACTTGTGGAGGAGGCGCCTAGGTTGGGCCCACATTTAAACCCTAAGAGTAATCTAAAGATGCTCCTTGGTCAAAACCCTAGATCTAAGGGTGTAGAATGATGGAGGAGGGTGCAAAGTCAAATACCTAGATCTAGTGGTGGAGATCTAATCTAGATCTAAATCTAATCTTGGCCATTGATCTTCAAAGGGTTGGGGTTGCTCATCAACTATATAATGAGGGTCTCACTCCCTCATTTACACAACTTCTCTCATGCTATTGTTATGCTGTTGAAATTCTTCCCTCTTCTCCCCTCATATTTTCTCAAGCATTTGGCCCAAGCCTCTTGCCATTGTTGTATTGAATCTTGCCCTAGTTGGGTTATAATAGAAGAAAGCTTTGGAGGCAAACAGTTGGTGTGGATCTCTCATTTCATGCTTGGATTAGTGAGGTAACCTTGTGGATTTGTCAATTATTGTTGCATTTGTTTAGCTTAGAAGCTCTCCACGAAGTATTTTGTGGAGAGACTTGTAGGTAGAAATACTTCTATCTTCATTTGTGAGTAGATTGGTAAGATTCTACAAAGTATTTTGTAGGATTTATTCTTTGTGCTCATCTCTTTGCTTACTTTTTTGCAGCTCTAATAGATTTGTTTTGCAGAGATCCGAAGCTAAGAAGGGCTCCTCTAATGGTTTCTTGTTTCTCAGATTTTTTCTTTGGGGGTTCTAGATCTAGGGTTTCTACCATTGTATAGTGGTAAAAAAACCCAATTTTTAGGGCCTAAATCTTTAGAATTTTAATTAAACATTTCAGATCTGATATTTTAGTAGCATTTCAGCCCTCTAAACATCATATTTCTGTTATTTTTTCAATCAGATTTTTGCCATAAATTAGTGATTTTTTTGGACTAATTTTTTTCTGACAATTTCTTTGAGTTTTCTGTGATTTCCAGCAAGTAAAGCTTGCTGGTTTGTGACAGGTTTTACATAGGTGAAGGGGAGATGCTGCCCGAATTGGCCCAGAAATACCTCAACCTTCAATCGGTTCCAAAAGGGGTTCAAACCCTCACCTTTCTTTCTTATTTTCTGATATTTGTAAACCCCAACGAGAAGTTCTCTTGAGGTATTCTACAAAAGTTTATAAAGCACTTGTAATCTATATGTAAATAGATTAGGAAGTAGAGTAGGAAGTAGATAACTAGTTGCTTAGATTTATTTTTATGCAAGTTTCATTTCTGTTTACCCACCTATCTCTGTCACAGACCACCATCTCTGTCACAGAGATTGAAGTGAGGTTAGGTTAATCTTTTTTACTTCTGTTTACCCACCTATCTCTGTTACAGACCACCATCTCTGTAACAGAGATTGTTGTGCGGTCAGGCATTGTTTTAGCTAATAGCATTTTCCTGTCAAAGTAGTTTTAATTTTATTTTCTGTCAAAAAGGTAACCATACAACCCATTGATCCGGTGTATCCTCTGCCCACTTGTCATCTCCCTTTAGGGACTTCAAGTTGGGTATGAAAAGCAGGAGAAGTGGGGGCTTAGTTTAATTAAAACAACACTCTTTTTTCTGCTACAATCCTTCACATTTTTGCTTTTCAGTCCAAGATCAAGTACCAGCATCTCCCATAAGGGATACCGCTTGGTTGATCTTGTTGACAATATAAAATTAACCTTGCATGATAATCACCAAGATTAAAATTTACCCTTAAAATTAACCAACAACGAATTTATCCCCTGTTCCTCTACTCGGTTATCACCCTTCGGGGTACTCACAAGATACGACAGGGGGTAGAGGAGTTTAGTTTAATAGGCATCCATCTTGTTATTTTTCCAGTTAATTAAAAACAGTGACTCGGAAGCGACTTGGGGTAGAAGACCGTGGGGGGTCTCTAGGCGTTCTACTTCCCCCTTGTTGAGCACCGGAGCATTGGGGTTTGACCTGGGAGCTACGGGTGGGCTTTGCTCCCACTTTGTTGAGCGCACCAGCATTCCTTCTTTGACTTGAGAAGTACTAGATTGGGGTAGTCACACCACTGGTTCGAAAACTAAACTTCAAGAGGAAAAACCTTAATAAAATCTACCTAAAATGAACCAAGAGACATTGCAAAACATCCTGCAAACACAGGTCACTGCTATTTATCTTTGCCTTGCTGTTTAAGGTTTTTACTGCAAGCACTTTCACATTTTATTTCACTGCAAGTTTTTCCTTTCAGTTTCGCAAACTCTTGTGGTGGCATCTTTAATTCATTCGATTAAGTAATCACATTGTTTAGTAATCTGTAGATCTTGTGTAATAGCTTAATAATTGTTCCATTTATTCAATCTGTTCATAACATCTGATACAACTGTGGATATTGTTTACACTGCTTAACTACTCATTCATTATTGTTTATATTGTTCATAGTATTTATTTGTCCATATTGTAGCCTGGTTTGATTGGGATAACACCTAAACTGTGGGTTAATTAACTTAGATTTCAATCTCATTTGTAAATTTGTAAAGTTGTAATTTATCCTTAGACTCCATTTGTTAATAGGCACTAGTCTTCATTTATTTCAAGGTCTGCTTGTCATTAAAGGGAAATCTTTGCATTTGCATGATGCTTGTCATTCCTTAGATAGTATAAGTCTTAGCCTCACAATCTTAATAAAAGATCCCTTTAACTAATAGTTAATAAACTTAGGAATATTTTCCTGTAGGGACTACCCCCCTTGGCTCTGTTGGGATCTGGCCTAAACGGAGGAGTTGGTAGACTGTGGTGACAGTGGTCCCCAGCTCTCGCTTGCCCCCAAGGACACACATAGCAGGTTGTGACTTTCCTGTTCCTTAAAGTGTGAATTAGGCGGCAACACAATCCATTGGCACCTTTATTTTATTGTCAAAACCCTAATTTAAAGTAATTGAAAAATTCTATGGATCAAACCGCTTGATCTTTTGGCAAACCATTTCTAGGTATTGTAGATCAAGTCAAACCCTAAGTGGGTCTTCCTAGGTGTAAGGCTTAGGTGACTCCATTTGGCCCAAATCCCAAGGCACTGATCTCTTAACCCTAGCGCAACCCTCTCTTGGCCAAATTTTCCTTCGTTTTGATCCTATCCCTGAGGCTTGGGTACTTTGACACTATCATACCTTCCATCAAGTCTATCCACCGGTGCTAGATAGCCCCAATCTTGTTCTTAACATCCCTGCATTGGACACGATTCCCAAGCCAGTGGATATTTTCATCATTTGTGGGTACCTTGATTCTGGATCTAGTAGTAAAACTCATAAGTCACTTGTATTTCAACCTTGGATCAATTTCACACTTCATAAACCTATTGATCCAACCTATAACTCACCTTGTGACTTCATCCATAGATCTAGGGTTTACTTCACCTTACACCTTACGTACTTCATCTTCCATTGATTTGATCTGGTGTCTTGGTTTAATCTCTCCTGTCGAGAGTAGATCTGGGTCTCCCCCATTGTTGTCTTGGGCTAAGATAACATCAAGTGAAGATTGCCTCGATTGGCATGACAACCATCCATTTGGGAGTCGAGGCTATCTTGGTTTCACCTCTTTGGTTGCCCATCCTTCTACCAATCCATCTTGGATCCATCTCACAGGGGAAACTACAAGTCTGGTGATAACAGTATACTCATTTATAGATTTATCCCTTTTGTTAGTCAAGGGTGAAGGGATCATAAACAACAAGTAAGGCCAAGGGATGACTTGATAACTCAACACTGTAAGTACCTGGGCTAAAGGACAAGGGGATCCACACAAGACATAAGTTGGACTAGGTGAACAATAGGGCATGGCGGTGTCTCACAAATGGGTGGAATGATGAGAAAGCTCCACTAGACTCTAGACAAGCAACATTTTATACTTTATTTGTTCAGCATTTATTACACTAGTTAACCTCTAGAGGCAGGTGCCTTGGTAAGCCTTATGGGTTTCCAGATAATGACAAAGACATGACCTTCTTGGGCCACTCTCTCCCTGTTTCCCTGTGGGGGCAAATGAGTCGTACATTATACAAAGAATGAGTGCTCATCCTCTAGCCATCAACTTTATTTTTCATTGATAACTTGCTAGCCTCCAAGAGCAGGTGCCCTGGAAAGCCTTCTGGGCTTCCAGAAAATGACTAAGGCTCGGCCTTGAGGGGCTTGCCTCACCCTGATACCCTGTGGGGATAAATAAGCCTTACACCATACAATGGATGAGTGCTCATCTCTTGGCAACTGGCTAGTTTTATTTTTTATTTCCAGTAGTGTCTAGAAACACTTTTATTTTGCTGGCATGGCATCCATTTAGAATAACTTTAAGCTCTGATACTTTAGTGTCTAAAGACACTTTCTTTGGTAGGACTACTTGTGTTCAAGACCTAGAGGTATACATTCCCTGTGATAAACATCACATAAACCAACACCGAGACACGGTTTATACATGGAGACCTATTCCAACATAGAGGTGAAGGTGGGGGAAATCCCAGATGTCACTAGTCAAGTTACAAGTCAAGGATAGTCAATGGACATGAGAAGGCAACATATGGATGGACACAGTGGAAATGATGCCAAGACTTGCAAGCTATGTCCCTGAAGGGAAATGACTAAATACATACTAGCAGTAGAGCAAGGCCAATGAGTATACAAAAGAATCTCTCAGTCAAAACCAATAGATCATTTATACTTTCGATTCCAATTAAACCAAAATAAAGTATACCCAACAGATAATAAAAGTCAACCGAGTCTCACTGCTAAAATAGGTAACAGAGCAACATCAAAATCGATATGCACAAACCATAATATCACTTGGGTCATATAGCTGCACTGGATCTCAAAACAATCTGAATATCATTGGAAAAATTGTTGTTGCTACACATAGGCACTATAACAATCTCTGGTCTGAGTCATGAAAGAAAAATGGATAGCTCGGTCATGGCATAGAACTGGTCAATCTGGATACTCTAGATTTGCTGAAAGTGGGAGATCATCAACTGATGGCTCATCATCTGCTAATCTCATAGTAAAGGACTGGCTCAAAGAACTGCTCAATACTACTCAGGAACAAAAGTAGCCCAGCTACTATATATGTGACAACAGGACCTTCAATTTTATGGGTGGCGTACTTTCCTATGTTTGAGTGGAATGATTTTGAGCATAGACTTGAGAATATTGTGCGTAGGCCCCATCCACAAGAACTAGATTGCAAATTCTGTGCATGACATCCATGCACGTCATCCCAATAAAACAGTGCATGGAGAAGTTTGTTGTCGGGCATCTCATAATCCCTATGGGATTTGCTATAGCTCTCTATTGGTCTGCATCATGGACATTTCAAGTTTCCCACACCAGTCCTTGAATTCCTACAAGGGTATCAAAATCCATACAGGGCATATTGAGGCCCTTGTAGAGCCTCTCCACCATCCTTTCATGGCCCCAAACCCAAATGATTTGTCCGATCTTTTCACTGCTCGAGCTTTCGCATATGACATGGTATACAATGGAATTGAGATTGGAGGGGAAAGCTTGAGAATCTACAAACATGAGATCCAAAAGAAGGTGCTAGAAATAATTGGGATTACATCTAATCAAGCGGAAGAAAATTTTGGCTATTTACTTGAAGCTCTTGATTTTAATTCTCCACCTCACGGAAGTACTGCCTATGGACTTGATCAGATGGTTATGCTTTTGACTGGCGAAAGCTCTATCAGAAATGTTATTGCATTTTCAAAGACAACTACAACACAATGTCCTCTTATGAAAACACCATCAAGAGTTTACCCAAAGTGGCTTCATGAAATTCCACATTCCATCAAGAAGTTTACTGACAAGTGGAGTTGATTAAGCTAACAATTATCTTCGTAGCCTTCAGTGACAGCCCCATTTTGAAAGATAGTTGGATTGCTTATGGTATTTGTTCTTAACAGCAAAGAAGGGTGTTTTGATATATCATTGTGCTTGGCTTGGTAGCAACAATGAACAAATCCTCGTTCTGTTTGCATGGGAGAACAAGACAAACATCAATGTATTCAGATTTGAGGATGGGATCACATCCATTTCAAAAAATATGAAGCTCCACATTCATTGTTTTGCCAAATTTATTAAAAAGATACCAAAACCATAGACGTTAGAGCTTTGGACACGGGTATTCTGGCATTACATGAGGAGCACCAATTAACAAAAGGCAAGCACCTGTTGCACAATATCATTTTGGAACCAACGGTGCACCCGACAAGCACGTGGTATGAGACACATGCCAAGGAAGCGAGATCCACATAAAAGTGATGATGGTAACAATTCTACTGCAAATATGTTTTCACTAAGCAGAACTTTAGCCATAAATACACTATGTATTAGAGAATCCTTCCTAAACAACAAACACAATGATGGTACCAGCGTGGGCCAATGCGGGGGGCGGGCGTTTTGTTTGCAATGAGTGACAGTGATAACCAAGAAAATCCAATACGGCTTCAAAACGCATAAAAAAACTCTAGCCATAACTTGCCAATAGCTAACACAGAAGGTCATTGGCAACATGTCAAAGTTGTAGGTGTCAGGAGTTAGGGTTTTTTTGGTTTTCCAACACACACTTTTAACATCCACCATCTAAAAGTTATAGGGAACATTCCAACGCGTCAATGGGTAGTTGTTTTTCGTCATTCGTATGACAGTGCTGAACAAAATGACAAGTGCGCGCAGGAGGAATAACACAAGCAACATGTTAGTTTTCCTAAAGCTCAAGCATCTACCTGTTTAAGTTATTACAGCTGTGAGACCCATTCTCAGAGAGGATGGTATCCTAGACAGCTAACTAAGGCAGAGTAAGACCCTAGAAGGTACTTAGGGCCCCCAATAGTGCCCTGGGGTTTTTGGTCTGGGACCAAGCAGGTTGATGCCACAGCAAAGCCCCTAGCATGTGGCTAGGGCCCTTATATGCCTCTAGGGTATTCTGGTCTGGGACCAGGGGCATAATGTCCAAATAGAACCTGCAGGTAGAGGCAGAGACACATTCTGGTCTGGGACCAGGGACACGATGTCCAAGTAGGTCCTGCAGGTAGTTGATCAACTTTCAGTCTGGGACTGAAGCTCAGCTTAGTGCTGAGAGCCATTCTCTGGGAGAATGGAGGCACCTGGTCAATTACCAGGAATTTGATTCAGTCTTGGACTGAAGCTCAGCTTAGTGCTGAGAGCCATTCTCTGAGAGAATGGAGGCACCTGGTCAGTTACCAATAATTTGATTCAGTCTTAGACTGAAGCTCAACTTAGTGCTGAGAGCCATTCTCTGGGAGAATTGAGACACCTAGTTAGTTACCAGGAATTTTATTCAGTATGGGACTGAAGCTCAACTTAGGGCTGAGAGCCATTCTTTGAGAATGGAAGATGATGATGTGTGATGTCCTCTCTCCTAATCATTACTGCTAGGTCGCTTCTCAAGGGACTGGCCACCCCTTGATGATGTCACTAGAATCTAACCCTTAGGAGCAGTATTGAGGACCAAAGAATCGTACCATCCAATTTGGATCTTCCCCTTATACAGTGATGATAATGTACCTTGAGAGAGAAAAGATTACTGGTCTTGTTTGTCCACCTTATATGGTTCACCCTGATCTTGTAGGTTTGTGAGTTGTTTTATTGTGGCCCCCCTTTGTTGACTCATGGTCCTTTATCCTACTTGGTCCTAGCACTCTTATTATGTGTGTACCCTTGTCATGTTGACTCTCACCTTATGGGTTTCTTTGGTACACTATTGTTTTAGTTGGACCTTTTACTCTCTATGTTTACTTTATGGTTTTATTAATAAAACCTTTATAGTTTTATTAATAAAGACCTTTGGTCCATTTTATACTTTATGATTAAGCCTTTAGACTTTATATTTGTTTTATGCTATGACCATTGGACCTTTGACTACCCTAAGTTATTTTTTATTAAAATCTTTGGACCTTTGGTTTTTTAACTTGGACCATTTTATTAATGTTTAAACCTTAAAAATTTAAGGTTTAAGGTAAGCATGAAAGGAATCGATTTGTTTCCTTGTCTACTACCATGAAACTGCTTCGTGTGATTCCTCAGCTGCCCGGGTGGTTCTTCCGTGGAAGCTTCTCTGTGATTGACTATACACTTCTTACCTCCGTGCATGACTGGATCGAGCTCCCTCTGCCTACATGACTGGATTTTCGTGGCTTGGTTCCTCCACGTGGTCTCTGCCCAGCTTATATGTGGCCCCTTTTCCCGTGGATTCCCGTAGCTCTACATCACTGGTCTTTGTTCCACGTGATTGATCTCCATAGCTCCACATGACTGGCTCTCCTCTGCAGCTCTGTGTGACTGGTTATCCCTTGGCTGCTTGCTCTGCGTGTGACCTTGGATGTGGTCTGCTCTCCCACCGTGACCTTGGATGTGATCTACCCTCCCACCGTGACCTTAGATGTGATCTACTCTCTCACCGTGACCTTGGATGTGGTCTGCCCTCCCACCGTGACCTTGGATGTGGTCTACTCTCCCACCATGACCTTGGATGTGGTCTACTCTCCCACTGTGACCTTGGATATGGTTTGCTCTCCCACCGTGACCTTGAATGTGATCTGTGGTTAATTCTCCAGTTTGATTTACATACCGGTGGTCTCTATCCTAGAGTGGTTTTACCAGCGTAAATTCCCCAACTTGATTTACTTACCAGTGGTCTCTATCCTAGCGTGGTCACATATACTTCACTTGATTTTGTGTTCCTCCAACGTGAGCACTAGCGTGATCTTCCACATGATTATGTGAGCTCTAGTGTCAGCCTAGCATGATCTCTCACGTGACTATGAGCCTGTGTGGACTGTGAGGTCTTCCTCAGCGTGACCATGAGCCTGTGTGGACTGTGAGGTCTTCCTCAGCGTGACCATGAGCCTATGTGGACTGGGTTTTACCCAGCGTGACCGTGAGTTTCACCTCATATGTGAGTTGTGGTTTTTCCAGCATGACTGTGAAAGCATGACTGTGCAAAGTATGACTGTGTATCCTTACTCAGCATGACTGGGTGTCTCTACCTAGTATGACTGAGTGTCTCTTGCGCTGAGTGACTGTGTGTCCTTAGCATTACTGTACTATGACTGAACTACTCAAGCTTGTGCATTTGATTGAAGCCTCTCTACCTATTGACTAAGAGTCTGAGGTCTGTTTCTGTCTACTTTAACCCTCTCTCTCTCAAGGTACGTAAACTGTTTACATAGTTGACTTGTCCCTTTGGTGACAAGATCAAACCTAAGTACTGGGTATAAGGCTGACTCAAATAATGATTATGATTCTGTTGATATCTCCTGTACATTATTTTATGTTGTTAGTATACATTGCACTTGCGATTTATTATTCTACTGTATATGGCATTTAATGATTCCCGAGGACCAACTTTAACACAGTGACTAATGGAGTGTTAAGTTGGAAAAGATGAAAATTATGTTTGTTTCTTACAGATCAAATTTTATTAGAGCAGTACTATTCTGAATTTGTTTTCATATGTTCATGCATTAAAGTTTACTACTTATGTTAAAAACTCCTATAACCCTTAAATTTCAACACTACCGCCATTGTTGGATGTGCATGTATGAACATGTCAGATGCAAAATTGAATTATGGAGCTCAGTTTGTTCTCGGGGGCAGGATTAAATGAAGTGCTACAAATTCATTAGTTATGGAGGGACAACACGATGAACATGGAAGTAATGATGATACAATAAGTGTTTGAAGATCATTTAGAGACTCTGATTCATCGGAGGAAGAAAGAGATTGTGTTGAGTTTGTTCAAAGGGTGAATCATGAGATGCTCTTGCATGAAATTTCAACCGAAACTCCTCATTATTCCACCAACCTTAGTAGTGAAGTAGGAGCTAATGACACTAGCCATCACTCTGATCCGCCTAATGTGATTAGAGACGTTGAACCGAATATACCTATACCCCATGATGAGCTAGAACAAAAGTTAGAGGTAGTCAGGCAGAGTGGAAATACCACTATAGAAGATCTTATTTCCCTGCCTAAGCAAAGGAGTTTCTGAACAATTAGGGAGTACATGGTAAATATTGATGTGAATCGAGATCGAGCAAGAAGGGGTCTACCTCCAATTTAGTGGTGGGAAAACAACCATGACGTTCTCAATGACCCACCTCCACCCCTCATTACTCCAACACATGATCCTCAAAATGAACAAACTTTGGATGATATATCTAGCGTAAGCAATTTTCCAACTTTCCTAGCTTCCTCTTACCGAGAGAAACTCGTGTTCCACCTAGTGAAGGAGGCACATAATTTGACATGTCCCATTATTCGGTGCATCTCCCTTCGAGAGAAGGATCTAGTACACAACATGAAGAATCATATACACTTTCTCCCATGTATTCCCAATTGGAGAAAGCCTTTCGAGATTTTTGGACTATGAATGAGATGCAAAAGGATATTATACAAACACGGTCTGAAAGAACTAACATCGAGCCCATGGAGAGAAATGAGACCCCTCAGGTCTTGGTGGGTAGGGTTGCACTCCCACTTAATGGTGGACCTGCTAGGTTCGATGCCATAGAGCCTTTAGAGAACCGTAGAGATGAGCGTCGGTATCCACGAGGAAATGCAGATGTGCCTTTAACTTTTACCCGTGACATACGTGTTATTCCATCGACTGTAAATCAAAGGCAATTCAATTATGGTGATAAGGTCATTTTGCAAAATCACACTTATCATCATATATCATGAGGACAAGATAACTTATGGATTGGTCCATTCACAGTGGAACGTTTTGAAGGAAGATTTTATTATCTATCCACTGAGGATGGATACAAATTTCGTGTTCCTATCCATGATACTCACCTACGGGATTATATCCCTGGCATGACTTAGCAAAAGAGTTTCCACCCATAGTTTTTAGAGTAGGTATTGAATAAGCTGACTTAAACAATAGAACTTGAGTCTTTTTCTTTTTCTAAGTGTTAAGTGTGATTAGAGTCTTTGAGTTTGCTTGTTTGAGTGTGTTTGATTGATTAGATTAGATGTCATCTTATCTCATTTACTTTTATGCATTTACTTTTAGCATTTTATTTCAGTTTTGATTTTATATCCATATATGCCCACTGACATTTGGCCTGCTGAGATTGGTAGAATGTCTGCTTGATGTAGGAACAGGTACTATTTGAAGAAGAAGCAGATGATCGGGTGCATGATCATGGATTGATGAGAGGGGTGCTATGGATTAGAGATTTCTGAGGTTCTCAAGCATTCTCTCCCTTAGAACACTTGTCCTAGCTAGAGCCAGATGTTATCACATCCATAGCAGTAGGGCTACTATGATCATGATGCGGATCAGGTTGTCAAAGGCATGAGCCAGTCCTAATACATGAACTAAGCATATGATGATAAGTGGTGGAGTTGTATTTTCCTAGCTATTCAGAGGATACAAAGCATATATTCAATTCCCCTTGTCATGACTTAGCCCTTTATAACCCCATTGAGATTGTATTAGATGGGTTATGGTTCATTGAGCAGATTAGCAGATCAGCAATTGGTACACTTTCCTTTGCCATCATTCAGTCACAATTGTGTTTCGGGATGATTTCAGAGACAGATATATGATTGAGTAGGTATATATTAAGTATTTGGGTGTTATCATTTGTCTCTCTTACCTATCTTAGTAGCTTTGACTTGGCATTTAGTGACATGTGGTGGTGGTACTCTGTTGTTATCATGTTTATTATTGACTTGTCATCATAAATGGTTGAGTGGTTCTGATTGGTCTTTAGTATATGCTCATTGGTATTGCCCACCTTATACAAACTTGATTATCACCCTTGTTATGCCTACTGTCATCTTTCACTTCCTCCATCCATCTAGTCTACTTCATCTTGATTTTCACCTTTAACTTATGACTTGGACTTATGAGATTGATGAGCCTTCCCCCACTTTGGCCTATGTGCTTGACAGACTCCATGTTTATTTGTGTCTCAACTCTGGAGTGTGAGGTCTCTCTTAGTCCTCAAAGCAAGTTTTCCTATGTGAAATGAAATGCATCGGAATGCATAAATACTATATCTAAAGGATGCAAGGCCAGCTGCGATTAGTTGTGTTTTTAAACACTAGGCCTAAATGAAATGAAAGTAAATAAACTAGTCAATGGCTAAGGCATGAGCACTCATCCTTTTTATGGTGTAAGGCCATTTTCCCCTACAAGGCAACAGGGTGGCAACTCTGTCGAGGCTATGGACATTCACTGGCAGCGGAGCTAGGGCGAATCATTATCTGGGGTCTGTAAGGCTATCCAAGGCACCTGCCCTTGGAGGATGGCTAATAAATAAATGGTAATCTTGTGAAAGTGAAATGTTTTGAAAGTTGAATCAAATGAATTGTGAAAAGGATACTTGTTAGAGTCTACTAGAGGCAACCCCACTACTTTACCCATTTGTGAGACACCGGCCTTCCTTAATGTCTTCCGTCATGCTTATTGTCACTATGGTGCTTTGTATCCCCTGTTACTCTGAGAGATCACATAGTCAAAGTCTAACAAGTCAATCCCTTTGAACGTAACCTTGTTTTATTCACCTCACCTAGCTTAGCATAGTAGTTGGTTTTGTAAGTGAGCATATGCCTAAAACTTCAAGATGAATTATGAGGCTATTGTAATACAAGTATAGCTATTATTATGTTATGATCACCACTGTATATGTTGCTTATGCTTTAGTTGGGCTGCTAATATAGATGATGGCGCATTGTTAGTCCCTTATCATACAGGATCAGTTATTTTAGTGCTCAGTGATTATTTTGATCAGTTTGACTTGGTCAAAGCCAATTTGACCATGGTCAACAGGTGGTCCTCGGTGACTTTGGATCTGATGGTTCAATTTTGTGCTCTTGGCATCTATTTGTACTTGTTACAGTGTCCCATGCTTCAGTTGGCCTTTATATGCTCCAGATAATGGTTACTTTTATTTATTATCAGTTATTATGGATATATTTTATATGTTCGACATGGATGAGCTCATGGATTATTCTTCGAATGGATACATGAGGTGCGAGTAGTCACTCTTAGTGGTTTTTAGGTCTTTGATTTCATATATGCAATAAGATCAGTGTTCCAGGAAAAGGAAAGGCATATTATTGGAATTTCATTCACCAACAATGTTACTGGCATATTATTGGCATTTTATTCACCAGCAATGTTATTAGCATATTAATTCAATTATAAAGTGACTATAGCCTAACCAAGAAAATCGATTTGTCTAGTAAGGGTCTTGGAAATGACTTGAAATGTTATATTATTGTACCATGATGCTCTATGTACCTTACTTCACATGTATTATCACTTGATGGGTCACATGTTATATTTTTCCCTTAGGAGGGGACGTCTTCTCCATGGGAGGGCACTTGAGGAAGAGGATCACCTTGGTTATCATGTTATATAATTGTATCTTTGTAAATGAGGGTGCCTAGGGTGATTAAAGCCCCTAGGTATCCTACCATACGATAACTTATCATTATTTCATTATATCATGTTGTACTTGGGCGCCTTAGAGGAAAATCGGCCCCCCTTCTTGATGTGAGCTCGATGTGATGTGATGAGACTCTCTCCACCGTTGATTTAAATTGGTTATGATTTTATCTTATCCCTCCACCATTTTAAAGCTAGGGATTTTGTATTATGAGTTATATTTATTCATGAACTCACTCATTGTAATGGACTTTTGGCTCTTGGATATTCGGTAAACAAAGAGAAAAAATTTGGAGAGATCTTGTCTTTTTTGTTGGATGTCCTCATGCTTGATTGGAAATCAATTCTCTTAGAGATTTTAGTAGATCCAAGCTTGTTTCAAACCATATTTTGTAGAGGTTGTGTTTGTATTGCAAGTAGCAATTTGGTGGAGGGCATTTTTGTGGGGAGACTCAATCTCTCTCTCTCCTATCGATCTTCAACTCAGGGAGTTTGCTCTTGCAACATTCGGGACCATTGTGATTTTTTTGTGTTGTCTTGCATTACATAGTTTCTCTAATTATGAATCAAATCTAAATCCTGGTTGTTTGTTTTGCAGGAGAGACGCGCACAAACTTCATTGAGGAAAATTCAATTTCACTTGGAACTCCATGGATGTTGCTCAAAATTGATACAAAGAGGAAAGATCAACATTGCATTTCGAAGCCGCAAGATTTCCAGGTAATCTCTAGCATTATATCTCTCGTTTCGATTTCGATTTCGATTCCATCGGTCACTTTAAACATTAAAAAGTTAAAACCCTCATTGTAGAAGTAGTAGATCGGGTCAACTTTTGTGCTTGAAACCGAAAACCCAAGTTGGGTTTCACCTAAAACCCTTAGAGACCAAGTTTTGCTCGAATCCAACTCCATTTTCCCATTTACTACCACTGGTCCTCTTTGGGGCAATTCGCCCTATTATCCAACTTTTTGTACCATAAGTTGGGTCACCTGAGGAGCCGCCGGTTGACAGACTTGTTCAAAATCTGATTCCAGTGTATCAGTCGATCCGTCTGCTTGTCTAGCCAATATTGGCTAGTCACCTTTTTATTTGAATAATTTTGACCATGGCCCCGCGGGGTTTGTAATAAAATGTGTTAGTAGGATATTTTTGACTGGTTCGGTCTCCTGAGACGTAGAATCTCAAATAGGGTATTCCAGGGAGTTTTTTGCCCCTGACAATTATGCTCGGCCTTCAGCCGAATATAATTGACGAGGTTTTCTCCCGCTTCCTCCAAAGCTGGAATGCCCGATGTTGAATTCTGGGCCTTGGGGGTTATTAGAGCCCATATGAGTGTTATAAGCCTACTAGACACTATTTGGTTAGATCATGATCATGTCCTAAGTCATCTGGACACATAAAAAAATTTCGAAAAAATCTTTTTCGAATAGTGAAAAATTATTTTTTTAAAATTTTTTAATTTTTAATTACTTTTCCTAAGTTTTTTGGGTTAATTTTTCCATAAATTAAATGGAAAAAACCCGTTTGTGATTCAGACTCAGAATTCAGTGATTGAAGGCTCTAACCTTAAGCCAAAAATCATTCTTGATCAACCAGCCAGTCAGAGCCAACTTTCAGATCAGCAATCCGACACATAATGTCTTTTTACTCAAAAAAGTCAGTTTTGAGTAAAAAAATGATTTTTAGTAAAAAAATGATTATTTTGGAGAAAACTAAAACTCTCCAAATTAATCCAAATTCAGTAAAATAAAAGGCCAAATGACATCTCATGGAGCACTTATGATAATTGGAGTTATCATAACTCAGCGTCAGTCATCATTAAGAGAGCAATTAATTTATTATCAGTTAGCAGACATGTCATCTCCAGCTAAAGATGAGATGGAGAGCACTCATTGGTCCGGTGATTTGATTGAGGTGAAGACTAAAGCTTGCACCATCAGTGGGCTTCCCAAACCTAACGGAGGCTCCAGCCAGACCTGAGGATGAGCTTACGTACATCACACGTGTGGCCTCATCCTTGGCTTGTTTTCAGTGCACAGGTTTGGAGTGGGGGCGCCTTGCCTGGATGGAAGCCTCCCCTCACTCCCGGTTCTCCGGTTTAGGTCTGAGCTCTTTGTTAGGTGGCTAAGCTGGTTAGGGCTGGTTTTTTGGTTTTAGGGTTTTAGCACTCTCTCATTTGTTAAATAGAGGCTCTTTCAGCTCTATTTGGGAGGAGAGTTTGGCATAGAAACTCTGTTGGATTTTGTAAGCTTCTTTTGTTAATAAAATATTGAGACTTTGGACGTCACTTGATGGGCTTTTGGCATTGTGTCTTCATCCTATGTGAAGTAATATCTCTTTCACCCTACCCTTGTATTGCAATTTGATTACTATGTTTATTGAAGACAAACAATCTAGTACTTAGGCTTCTAATCAAATCTGCATTGAGTGTTTGTGTCTTCAAGGAGTGGATCTAGCAGGAGCTTTCAGCATCTAATACCTTCACCATACAAGTGTTCCATTATTAATATTTTTGTTTGCAGGGTTGCAAGCGGTTCTGGATCTTTCTTGCCTTCTCCAAACAAACTTCAAAAAATTCTACTGGTTACTTTGATTGCTACAAGTGGATCTCTATTTTCAAGGTTCTATCTTACCTCTTTTCCACTTTTGTAGAAGTTATCAAGTCATTTAAATCTTTATTTTAAGCTTGCTTGGCTTTTACTAAGTTAGATCTAGGCTTTCTAGCCTTAGATCTACTTTTTCAAAGCTAGATCCATCTTTCTAGAGGTCCATTTTTAAAGATCTAGTTTCTTTTCCTTTTTAAATCCATCTTTCTTTTTGCCTTGGAGAACGTGCACGACTTTTCTCGAAAAACGTGCAAATTTTCCATTTTTTGGGCTTGTTAGTGTTCTGTATTTTTCATTAATTCTAAATTCTGGAAATTCATTAAAAAAATCAGAAAATTTTCAAAAATTTTATTTTTTTAATTTTTTGACTTTTTCTCGAAAAGCATGCCATTTCAAGCTCGCTGTTTTTTGGGTTGATTTTTTACTTTTTTTTCATTAATTCTAAATTCTGGAAATTCGTTAAAAATCAGAAAATTTCCAAAAAAATTTCAAATTTTTTTCTCGAAAAACGTGCAATTTTGTACTTGCTGTTTTTTTACTGATTTTCTGCAATTTTCTGCTATTTTCCATATTCTGGAAATTAGCTGAAAATGTTAAAAAATCTTTAATTTTAAATTCGCAAAAAGTTCCATGTCGTTTCGCCAAAAATCGTGCATTTTACATAAAAAACAGTGAGCTTGTCTGATCCTTTCCAAGTTTTGATTTTGGGTCTCATTCCAATGTTTTGATCTCCTATTTCATCTCACAAGGCACTTGTCTTCTCATCCACTTAATCTTTTCGAATCACAGGTTAAATTTGGTTTCCTAACACTCTCACTAGTTCTTGTTTAGAGCTCTTACCCACAGGTGAACCAAAAGCAAAACCAAACAAGAAAGAGCAAGCAGAACTAGATCCAAAGACAAGGATCCAAAGCCAAAAAAGAAGTCATTCTCCTTTGTACAAACTCATAAGAGTTTTTCATTTTTACTTAAGTTACTTCTCAAAGTCCTGACAAGGATTAAGTTCCAAAGACATTTGTACTTCATTAATAAAACAAGGCTACGTGGGATAGGGCCTCCCATACTTGGTTTTTCTTCCCCATTTGGGGAAGAGTGTTTTTTGTTCTTAGCTTAGATTTATTTTGAGTACTTAGAGTAGTTTCATTTTTTTTGCAAAGTAGATACTAATTGTTAGATTAGCCCATTTTGTTTCATTAACTAGGTTGATTACTTCATCTTTTAATTTTTTGTATCTTTCATAAGTAATTCAACTATTTAAAGTAGAAATCTCTTGAATCTCACTTTGTAGATCAAGATTGCTCTCTATCGGAGAGTTGTCATTTCATTGTTTAATAAGTTAATCAATTAATCTTTAAAGTCTCTTGAACTTGCTGTAATCCAAGTCAAGAGCAAAATCTATCGGAGAGCATTCCCACTGCATATCCTTGCATCAAGCATATAGATTAGCTAAGTCTCTTGAACCACTGTCATAAGACGAGATCAAGAGCGCTCTTTGTCGGAGAGTCTTAATTAATTAACTTAATAAAATTCGCAACTCACATCCCTTTAATTAATTAACCCCCTTCCCTCCTTGCCGGAGTACGCTCTGACCGATCCTCAGTCGGAATACCCAGAAACGGCATTGGATCTCTAAACCCCACAAGATGAACTTAACTAAAACTTTTCCCCATAACCAACGCACCAGCGTTGTTCGATAAATACCGAGGCATGTGGGCAAATTCCAAGTGTGGGCGTCGGGCTACCTAATCTGGGCACTGGTAGTTAAGTTATTGAACACTTACCTTTGACCCCAGACAGGTCCGTCGTGTCTTCAAACGGAGCCACTGAAGGTATTACCGGTTAGGACATCCAGCCACCATAAGTGAAGATCACAAACAAAAAACTCTTAAAACTTACCAAGAGCACTTGCAAAACCTAACATTCACTGGCATCTTTTGGGATTCACATATTTACACTCAAAGCATCTCTGATAAGTTGACTCCATAGGGACTGGTCCCATCTTTTAGCATTGTTGATAATCTGGGCCATTTGTCCATCGAATGTTTGATTATAAATCATATCTGTGAATGCTTTATCTATTTCATGAAGCTCTCAAATATTTGTCTATCTTTCAATTCTGATGATAGCAACGTGGATTGCTTTGTCTTGTGTTAAATTCATCACATTAATCATCTTAAATCACAATAACTCCTAAAATACACCCATCCGCATCCGAAACATCTAAAAATTAACTTAAACATTGAGCCATAGAAAACTCTTTGTTAAGGACTACCCCCCTTGGCTTCGTTAAGAGTTAGCCTAAACGGAAGAGCTAGGAGTAGGTGACAGTACCTAGCTCTCTGCTTGCCCCCAAGGTCACACCTCTCCCACTTTCTCAAGTGAGGAGACAGCTTTCAGAAGATTTCTGTTGCTGGTGTGCAATCAGCGGACAACATCTTTTGGCGCCGCTGCCGGGGACAAATCTTTTTGTTCCTGGACGACCTTTGTTTCTTTTAGTTTTTTACATTTTTATCCTTTTTGGTAGATTTTTAGTCCAATCACTCTCTAAAATTAGACTTAAGTCCACCTGGCGACTCCACTATCAGTTAACACCTCAAGGTATTCTACTAGAAGAAACTCTGTAGGTTTGGTCGATTTCATCCCTGACGCCGAAAAGGTCTTAAGGAGGAGATTAAACAAACTATCTTGTCACAATATCCTTGCAGAACTTGGATCTGAGTCTGTTTTAGACATCCATCTTTTATTTCCAGAAAACTTAGAAAATTTGCAAAATAATAACTGTTTCCTTAATCCAATGGGTGAGTTTTTTACTCAACTTAACTTTGCTCAGATAGCAGGTCATCCTCATGATATCCCTGACAAGGCTATCGACAACCTTACGACATATAATGGCACTGATGCCTCCCTCTCTGCTGAGCAGCATATCAGGAATTTCACCAGACATTGTGGTGCCCATGTCAGGGGTACTAATAGGCATGAAGATGTTTACATGACCTTGTTTGCCTTGTCTTTGGATGGAAAGGCTGGCAACTGGTACGATAATTTGCCAGACAATTCTTTCGCCACCTTAGCATACTTCAAGGCTGCTTTCCTTGGAAAGTTTGGCAGCAGAAAGGAGCCTAGACATCTAGTAGCAGCTTTGACCAGCATAAAGAAGTCTGATACGGAAACCATGGATGAATTAAACGATAGGTTCACAGCGTTATCA